>BKZX01032964.1:0-12538 GCA_014362285.1 Fagus crenata
GGCCATACTTGAAATTTATGACTGTTTATTGTCCAAACTGAACTTGCTTACGGTTCATTCCTTCATGGTGGGCCAGTGATACAAAATATATATTTTACAATTATTGAGATTACATAACATATTCCATATATAGTGAAAGTTAAGGTAGTAATGAATTTATGTGAGTACGATTATCATGGGGCCGGGACAATGATACATCTAGGACCCCTTTTATTTATATATATATAAAAAAATGTGAATGTAATGTTATACTAATAATAATTTATCATCTCAATAAACTATGAAATAAGCTCAATCATTTATGAAATAGGTACTTAAAGAAATAACATAAAAAAGGTGTCTATGATATATATTTGCTCCTACAGAAAACTACGCTAAAATGGAAACGATAATGCTAGGAAAAGTCTCTAAAACCCTATGGTTTTACTTGAGTGTTCCTTAATTGATTTGAAGTAGGAGTGGTTTTTGGTCCTCTTCCGGATTGGCGACTGAAAGTGAAGGGTCATTGTGGATGATACCAACACGTTTTTGTAGTTAAAAAAGAAATTATCCTTATCGTTTTGGACTTGTTGTCTTAAGTTTGATACATTATGTAAATTCCGCATATTCTACGACTTCACATGTTGTCTAACTTTTAGAAAAGCTATAGTCTCGACACTTCAGGATTAAAAAAAAGAAAAAGAAGAGAAAGATATATTATAGTCTATTATTGATTAGAGACGGCTAGACAGTTTCACCTTTGCACTTGATTGGTTTGCTTTCATTATAGTGACAAAAATAGTTTGGCTCCTTGTGCCTAACTCCGATATAATTCAAATATATCCATCATCTTACATGATGAATCGTATTAAAACATAAAATTCTGAAGCTATTCATTTGTATTCACCAAAAGTCATCAAGGCGATAGATATTGAAATACAATTTGCATTTATTAATATTATAGTGGACGAATGTGGGGCATATTATGTCTCTCTTTTTTGTTGGTAAGCGATAAATATAATAGTATTAAAGAATAGGGTTAAATAGACTATTACTCTTTAACGTTTATACAAGTTGTATGTTTGATCCTTAATGTTTAAAGCGAGTAGAATCGGTCCCTAACATTTTAAAATCGTGCACAATTGATTTTTCCGTCTGTCTCCATTAACGTTATGTGTATATGGCTAACAGATTAATGTGGTGATCATTTTTTAATTGAGGTGACATTAAGTTTCATTTACACATAAACAGTTGATGTGGCAGACCCAATTAAAACTCATTTTATAACCATTCACTTACCCAACCGTGTAATCCTAAAAGTTTCAGATGGTGGGTTGTGCCTTGAATTTGGATTTGATTGTATGGAGATTGCCATGATATCTTTTATCTTTCTTGTCTTCACCTAACATTGCTTTTATTCTTTGATTTCTTACATTTCTTTTCTTCTTCTACTTTTCTTCTTCTTTCTTCATCTACCTGTAAAACTGAGTAATGTCCCCCTTTAACTATTGGAATTGTGCAATTTATTCTAACTGTCTATTTTTCTGTTAAATCCTAATAAAACCTAAGGGAAATGTCTAAAATACCCCATTTAAACCCATTTAATCCAACCCAAGTCTCTTAACCCAAATCCATTCAATCCAAACCAACACCTTGTGTTTATAAAACAAATACATAGATGAGGATGCCAAACGCAAAATTGCCCAAAACATAATTATCCAAGGTTTCTTTTTCAGTGAATTAATCTATAATTTTTATCATGTATAGAAACTTCAGTAGATCTCAACACATTTAGTCCATTCGTTACTCCCCCCACCTTACTCATATCCTAGCTTTAGTGCTTCAGTGATGGGTATGATTTTCTCACTGAACAGTTATGCATTTGCTTTCTATCTTTAATCATAAAAAACACAACATAGAAACCTAAGCTAAAATCCCTTCACAAAAATCTGTTTGTCCACCGGTGGCCATTTGGCCCAGCAATCCAACTAAAACTGTCAATGTGGCCTAGATATATTTAACTGTCCCTCAACTGGAAAACAATAAGAGATTGAGCTCTAATCAGTGAAATCCATCATTGTCCAACCCCCAATCACCGAATTTCTTGTCTTGAATTACTTATGCAAAACATCTTATTCCCACAGCCATGGCCCATGGGTAGAGAGAGAGACGATGAGAGGGGAGGTGTCGGCTTGGAAAAATGGATCTGAGTTAAGAGACTTAGGTTGGATTAAATGGGTTAAAATGGGGACAAACAGAAGAACCAATGGTGCACGATTTTAAAAGATTAGGGACCAATTCTACTCGTTTTAAGCTTAGGGACCAAACGCATAACTTGTGTAAACGTTAAATACCAAAAATGTATTTAGTCCTAAAGAATATTATTTTTTGAATGACAATTTTTTTCTCCTTTAATTTTTTCTTCAGAAAACTAACGAAATAATAATCCACCAATATTATTATGTGTGTATTAAGCTTAACTTTCTACTGATACTTATTTTTATTTGTTCAATGAAAGTAACAAAAATTTAGTTATACATAGACAAATCTTGTTTAATTATGTTCGTTTATTTAGCAAATGAGCTAAGTTCAAGTCTAAGTTTACACTCGACTATTAAGAAAGCCAAGCTCAAACATAATAATATATTGGTGAACAAACTCGTGAATATGAGGCTCGATTTAAGTATATATGATATTAGATATTTACGTGTATATATGTATACAAATATAGTTATATACACTTGAGATTGGATTGTGTAATATTGCAAATAAGTTCATAAGATTTTAAATTATTACTTGTAATTTATTGATAATATAATTAGTTTATTTTATGGTAAAAATCATATTTATTTTTAATACAAGGTTGGTGAATCTAAATTTTATAAGTTCATAAATGAAAATCATTCTATCTAATTAACTTAAATAATATATTTCAACTATATTTTAGTCATTAATTTTTAGCAAAGATTTGTGAATGGGTAAAATAATTAAGTTAACTAAGTAGTTCATAAACAAATTCAAACTTATTCGACAAGAAATTTAACCACATTTAAACATATAATCTAATTTGATTATAAACTCCAATTCGGTTGATTTGACATAAAATTAAATAAACAGTCATGCACTTTTAATAATTGACTCGATTTATGATAGTTGTGTTGAAAGGGATGCAGTTAGTTTTGGGAGAGGCAAAACGTGCGTAAATACAACCAAGTCACTCACTCTCTCTGTCATGTGTTATCACAAATGACTGAATGAGAGTAAGGTTGAGACATTTTAGCAAAAAAAAAAAAGTAAGGGTGAGACAAAATATTGGGACCTATCATGCTAGCCACTGCAAATAAACTATATTATTATGGTGTGCTTAAGTGAGAGATATAAGTGTGTCGGGAGTTGATAATCATTCCTCATATATTTTATTGCACTTAAAATGATATTTGCTTCACAATACACGTGATCATGTAATTTGGAGAAGATTAGCAAGAAAAAAAAAAAAAAAATGTAATTTGGTAAAGTGCAGCTGTAAGAGAGACACGGTACATGCTCATCTATTAAAAAAGGAAAGTTAGATTATTCAGGCCATACTATTCCTTCTTTTGGGGCTAGAATGACTACCATCACGAAACTACTATCATTATTTAGAACTACACTATAATCATACTATCTTTTTCTTTGTCCATTCCATTTTTGCCAAACCCATCGTAATGTAGAAGTGGAATATAAAATTGGGAGAAATATAAAAAAGAGAGAAGAGATTGAGAGAGGAGGTTAGAGTTTCACGAAGTATCAAAAAAAGGTTAGAGTTTTATGTGATTCAATATTTTTATCTACCTCTACAAGATATAACCTAATATATTACATCTTTATTATATTCTCAGTGTGATCGTATTTATAGAATAATAATAAATAATCATTAATACTTCTAAATAATGTGAGACTCTATTCCTTAATACATATTGTTATATTTGCGAAAGGTTATAACTTTAGGTGATATTATAGATTTTGCTACGATATTTGAGAATCATTTTAGGTACCTTTTCATATTAGCTAAATTTTGCAACTAGTTGAATGGATGGCCAAAGGAATAACAACCGTCGGATATATTTGGGGGAAAAAAAAAAATTCAACCCAAATTCTCTAATTATTTTACATAACAAATGATTTATTTATTTATTTATTTTTTCCTAAACAATGAGCAAGTTAAAAGAATCAAAATATCATACACTAGTTTGTAGTCATCTTATTATAACCCATTAAGTGAAAACTCATAAGACCACCCACTTATAATTTTAGTTATATAATCTATTTAATGAGTTATGTGACTTTTTTAAATAATATATGTAAATAATCTTATAAATTATCACATAGTAGATTGTAACAAGATAATCACTACAAATTCAATCTCTACTCCCAAATATAAAAGCAACCTAATATTTTCGGAGAAATATCTTAATGTTTTTTTTTTTTTTTAGCAAAGAAAGTATCTTAATGACTGACACAGATCAACAGCACCAAATTTTTTGACCCATGTAGGGACACATGATTTTTTCCTAACCAGCAATATAAGTAAGTGCATTGAAAGAAACCCCAAAATGGTTAATCAAGTTGATTAGGAGACAGTCTTAAGGTCAAAAATTTCCCTGTTTGTTTTTTCTCGAGACAAACTGCCTACCTAAAAATTGACATCATTTTTGTCTTATATTCATAACGTCAAAATATGTACGTATGGTCTTAAAAAAAATGAAATGAATTTTGAAGAGAGATGTACAGAGTTCTAAAAAAGTGAAGGTGCTGCGTCATAATTTTTGTCTTATATTCATAACATCAAAATATGTACGTATGGTTCTTAAATAAAATGAAATGAATTATGAAGAGAGATGTACAGAGTTCTAAAAAAGTGAAGGTGTTGCGTTGTTAGAGCATTCTTATCCGTTAGTTAAAAGACATTTTTAGCAAAAATAGATGTTCCTGTAGTAAAAAATCCCAAAAATTCATCTCCCATCCGGTCTTTTATTTTAACTCAGAAAAGTAGCTGCCGTAGCATGAGGTAAACAATTTTTAAGGCCTTTTTCTCTCTATCTCTCTATCTCTCTCTCTCTCTCCTCATCTCTCAGAGCCATCATGGCTTCTTGCGGTATCAGACCCAAAAATCTGTCAAGCCACAACCACGACGTCGCCGGGGAAGGGGTCTGAACCGGTTCAATCGTCTCTATCTGCCCGGTACTCCAACTCCAACGACATCTTGGGCTTGTGTTTGCTTTTGTTTTTTGTTTGTTTTTGGTTTCTTGTTGGTTTGGTTTTGCAGCAGAGGAATGAGGAAAGGAATGGAATGATTGAAGAGAAAGAAACTCACGGCAATGGGTTTGGGTTTGGGTTTTGGGTTGCGTCTTTGGTATGCTCTGACGGCGAAATGATGGGTTTGGCCGATGGGTTTGGCTTTGATGGTGGGTTTGGGTCTGCGGTGGTTGCGGTGAGTTATAGTTGATTGTGGTTTTGGTTTGGTTTTCCGGTTAGTTATGGTTGATTGTGGTTTGGGTTTGTGGTGGGTTTCGGCACTGATGTTGGGTTTGGATTTGGATTGTGGTGGTTTCAGTGGCGGCTTTGATGGAGGATTTGGTTTTGTGGTGAGTTTCGGTTGATTGTGGGTTTCGGGATTGCAGTGGTTTAGTTTTGTGTCTCTCATGGTGGTTCAGTTTTGTGGCTCTCACGGTGGTTCGATTCTGTATTTTGGTGGTTGGGTGGTGTTTTGTTTTGTGTCGCCGGCGTGAAGTGAGGATGAATGTAAAATAAAGAGGGTGGAATATTGTAAAAATTGAGAGGTAAAATAGAAAAGTTTGTTTTTGAAGAGGTTAGATAGAAAATTTTTTACTAAACGGATGTGAATCCTCTTACCAACTTAATTAGCAAAAAATAAATAAAAAATAAAAAATCTTATTTAATGATACTAATATCTTGTATAATATGATAGTAATAATCTCACGTATAGAGGTATCTATTATCACAATATTTGGTATTCTAAATTTTTATTTATTTATTTAGACTTAATATATAAAAAAAAATTGATAATGCTAATATCATATTAGATAATAATAATAATGTCATATATGATTGTGATTATATTCTATTTGATGAAATAATTGAGTGTGCATCATATTCACACAAAAAATGTAAATATTGTAGAATGATTATACCGTTGTATAAAATACTATAGTATAAATATCCTAGCTTTTACTTAAGACTGAATACATGAAAAAGACATCCATGCATTACACGCCTTATTGAATATGCCTCCAATGTAGTCTATTACAGAAGTAGCTATATAACACTAGATTAAAGTGACCAGGAGGACACGAAAGGGACACATTTGACGCTTCCTTAATTTCGCCTAATCTTTTTTTTTTTTTTTTTTTATGTATATATATAACCTCCTCCAAAGAAGTGTACTTATGCGTTTTGAATTTTGCTTGTACAACCTATAAGACACGTGGTTGTAATTGTATGCATATATTTCAATTCCGTATATAGATGATAGAACAGTCCAAAAGTTAAATCATGAAAAACTTCTAGTGGGAGACGGACAGCCACTCATATTTTGGTAGGATAGTAGATAAGGATTAAGGAGTAATTAACAATCATCCTTCCTCATTCATTTTGCATTGACGGTGCATATTGAAATCATGCCTAAAATATGCTGTCCAAATACAAAAATAATGAGTTTCATGAAAAAAATGCTAACTTTGCAAACATTAATGTCCTATACGGAGAGGAAGGAACAAGGAAAGTGGCACTATTACAATAAAAAAAAAAAGTGGCACTATTAGAAACCTGGGTAAATACATACACAATATTAAAATTTGTTTAAAGTTGGAGTTGAAGTTAAAGTTGACACATGTTTTAAAGGCTAGCCTTGCCTATTAATAGCCTCTCATATTTGCAAGTTTTAGTTCCACAGAAATCGGAGCTAGATTCACATCTCTAAAAAAAAAAAAAAAAAAAAAAAAAAAATTTGAAAGTTTCAACATCTAGTGCATCTCTCATCTCTCTCTTTCTCTCTTACTCTCTCTCTCTTGGTCTTCCTCCACCAATGGAGGCCAAGCTAAGCCACGATTCATCCTTAACTGAGCCTCTCATTCTTGATGAGAAGCAAAATGGTCTAGCTCCCAAGCTAGAGGAAGTAGAGTCAAACTTTGATTGCTCCAACACAGCCAATGTCTCTTTCTCCAAGACATGTTTTAACGGACTCAATGCTTTGTCAGGTTCTACTTTTTTTTTCGTACAAATAAAGTTTCATTAATTCTCTAAAGCTGTTTAGAGCCTTAGGTTACATGATTGTCCGGGAAGCACTATGTATTTGGGGATTATCTTTCTTTTATAAATTATCGATTATTCTAAAATCTTATATTAAACGAGTTTTGACAAATTATTCAAATTTCGTATCATATCCTAAACAACCAAAGTCTTCAAGTTATTTATTCTTTCATTTTTTGGTGTGAATCAAACTTATTTATTTCTACACTGCCAGTTCAAGCAATTAGTGCTACATCCTTAATTATATATATTGGAATTCTAAGCCTCATTCTGTCTTTGTTTGGTTTTTCAGGAGTTGGGATACTGTCAGTTCCATATGCACTATCGTTAGGTGGATGGTTAAGCTTGATACTTATATTTGTTATCGCCATTGCAGCCTTTTATTCAGGCTTGTTGATGCAAAGATGTATGGATGTGGATTCTGATATCAGAACTTATCCTGATATAGGCAACCGTGCATTCGGGTACAATGGAAGACTATTGATATCGGTTTTCATGTACGTAGAGCTTTATTTGGTTGCAACGGGATTCTTGATTCTAGAAGGAGATAACTTATCTTATTTGTTTCCCAACACTGGAATTGAAATTGCAGGGATAAGAATTGAAGGGAAACAAATATTTGTGATAATTGTGGCCCTTGTAATTTTGCCTTCTGTTTGGTTGGATAGCCTTAGCCTTCTTTCTTATATCTCGGCTAGTGGGGTTTTGGCTTCTATTATTATCCTTGGCTCAATCTTATGGACTGGGGAATTCGATGGAATTGGCTTTCATCAAGAGGGAACACTTATTAATTGGAGTGGAATCCCTACTGCTGTTAGCTTATATGCCTTTTGTTATTGTGCTCATCCGGTCTTCCCAACATTGTACACTTCAATGAAAAACAAACGTCAATTCAGCAATGTAAGTAAACACAACTTGTTTGTTTGAGTTTTATTATACTCTACTCCATTATTTATGCTGTTTTGATGAGTTTAAAAAAGTAGATTTAATTTTTACATGTTAGAATTTTAGTTAAATGATTAGATTTATCATTCCCTAACAGCTTAAGCTTTTGTAGTAATTGATAGTTTATCTTGATATGAGAGCAAGTGATCCTGAGTTCACTATTTCCTAACAATTTTAACTTTAAGGATAATCGATAATTTATCATAACATACCTCATATGATTTGGACAAGATCAAGTGGTAGTACGATTCAAGATACTTTAATTTAGTTGTTTGTGTAACTCACTTCTTTACTATTTTTGTTGCAGGTGCTCGTTGTGTGCTTTATATTATGCACCTTTAGTTATGCATCAATGGCAGTTTTTGGCTATTTAATGTTTGGATCAAATGTTCAATCACAGATCACTTTAAACCTTCCACTTGAAAAACTTAGCTCAAGAGTGGCAATATACACAACCTTGGTCAATCCTATAGCCAAATATGCATTGATGGTTACACCTATTGTGAATGCTACCAAAAGTTGGTTTCCATGTGCATACAACAAAAGGATGTTAGGCCTCTTAATTAGTACATCCCTTGTAATCAGCACTGTTATTGTAGCATTGGTTGTTCCCTTTTTTGCCTATCTCATGTCATTGGTTGGAGCATTTTTAAGTGTCACAGCTTCGATCATACTGCCATGCTTATGCTACTTGAAGATTTCGGGTACTTATAAGAGATTTGGATGTGAAATGGTAGTTATATGGGGTATAGTACTAATGGGTGTTGTCATAGGAATAATTGGTACTTACATATCTGTCATAGAAATACTAGATCATCTGTAAGAAGAGGATTTATCTTTGTTGCCAATTTCGGTATTGTATTAGACTACTCAGAAGAAGCTGTTGGTTATGTATTGGACTAAATTAAGAGATTTCTTTCACTATGTTTGTATTAGCAAGTTCAATTTGCAGTCAGCCGCGTATCATACATGGAATGAAGCCACAAATTTTGAGTTATTTATTGATTTATTTATTTATTTTTTACTTCAGCTTGGTTAATAAGGAGAAACATAACAAGAAAATATAAACGGTTATTAAAATCAACCAAGAAATATTTGTATTTGCTTTTTTTCTTTTAATTTATTAACTTGTTTGTTTATTTACAGTTTGCTAAAACTTCATTTTTTCTTGGTACAACTATATTGTCATTCACTTTGAACAAATAATAATAAATAGGGTAAATTACACTGACACTCCCTTGTTTTAGTGAAACTATACTCGACACACCCTAGTTTCGAAAATTGACACTCCATTCCATTTTTTTAAAATAATAAACACTACGCCCCATTTTGACCAAGTTTGACTAACAGTGTTAATATAGTTACGGAATATTCTTTTTAAAAAGGAATATTCTTCACTATTGTTTAAATTAATGTCAATATTCCTCATTTAACATACTAATTTAATTAACAAAAAAATAAAACTTGTGGTTGTGGAATGCGCTTACATTCGAGGAATCACAGCTGTGGAGAGAAGGCGTTTGGTACTTGAACGGTTGAACCCACAATTTTGGGAAGTTAGTTGAGCTGAGTGGGATAGATAGTCCTATGTGGAATGTGTATTCATCTGTACACACTTGTCTTCATACTCCGACAGGGATTTATTGTGGATTCCAATTTGAAAATTTGATTGATTTTGATGGGGCTGGGATGGGCAATGACAGGCTTTATTTATTTATTTATTTTATTCAATGTTAAATTAAATTAATATTTATGAATTTTTTTATTGGAATTTTATTCAAAATTATTAATCACAATTAAAGAAAAAGTCCTATACCCATTAAATAGAATATTTGATTTTCTTCAAGGTCATTACAATAAATGCTTCACCTATCAGACAAATAAATGCAAAAGACTTAATCTAACTATTGGTTCATGATATTAAAAATAGAAAAGAAAAAAAAAAGAAAAGAAATTGCACATGGCTTGATGTTGACCATAACCAACAATTAGATATTTTCATTTAACACGGCTCACGAAGAGCTTTTGCCAACAAGCCGAGAAGAAGATTGTGAAGAGAAAAGAATTGAAAGAGAAGCAAACTCATAGTACGTTAAGGGAGTGATAGATGTTGAGTGATAAAGAAATGGAGAGAGAGAGAGAGAGAGAGAGAGAGAGAGAGAGAGAGAGAGGAAAAAAAAAAGTTGTGTGGGAAAGAAAAAGAGGAAAAAAAATTAGGCTTTTTTTTTAAATATATATTACATATGGATCATCAAAAATTTGGGGGTCTTTCTAATTTGGGGGCCTCAAGTCATTACTTAAATGGCTATAGTCTGGGTCGGCCCTGGTGTTAAGAAATTTCTGGTTTTTTTTTGGCTTACTTAGTAAATTATCCCATCCTTTGTCTATTTGTGAAACTGTTAACAATGGAAAGAAAGATGCTGAGAGATTTGTGCTGGCTTTGAGGTGAGGCTAGTGATAAAGAGATATGTGGGAAAAAGTTGAGGTGGATGCATAGTTTATTATGTTTGTTTTAAGATAGGGATTTAAAATCGTTTTATTTTTTGGTTAATTAAATTAGAATGTTAAATGAGGAATATTGGTATTAATTTAAACAATAATGAAGAATATTCTTTTTTATTCCGTAACTAAATTGACACCGTTAGTCAAATTTGGTCAAAAGGAAACGGAATGTCTATTATTTAATTTATTTTCAAAAAATGGAGTGGAATATCAATTTTTAAAACTATGGTGTGTCGAGTTTAGTTTCGTTAAAATAAGAGGGTGTCAGTGTAATTTATCCTAGTAAATAAATAAAAGATAATTCGACACATATCGATCACTTATTTTTAGATATAATTGAACTTTTACCAATTTTAAGCAAATCATAATCCAAACTCACATTTATTAAGGAATATCTTTTAACTTGATAGAGGAGTAGTAGAATTTTGCGTCACTAACTTAAACCAAATGTGAAAAGGGAGTAATTAAATGAACTCTCTTATATGATCTATTGACCAGTTAAGGCTCCAGAGATCTGTGTTTAAAATATTCTTAAAACCTGTAGAGAAGAGACTTCACATGCACATGTAATATGCCAAATGCCAAAAGCCAAAGTACCAAACAAAACCTTTAATGAAAGAAAAACAACGTCTTTTATTGGATTGTGAAAAAACACGTTGATAAGGGAGTATTATATTGAACTCTTTTGGTCTCCCAAAGCTGAGCAATCTGTTGCTGATCTCTCCAAGTCCCTATGAAATTGCATAGCAACGTGCTGATACGAATTAACATTAGTATTTGCAAGCAACACCTTTTCTCTTTATATTTATATTTTTCCAAACCCATCATATTGTTTTATATGAAAAAGGCTACTAGATTATTTTTAAATTTTGTTTCGATTATGATTTATGACGAGCACTTCAAGCATGGCATTTGTTATATGCTTATATAAAGAAAGAAAGAATATATGTTCTATGTCAAACCTCCCCTTATAATATGATAAAGTATCTCATAAATCATATATATGTATCATTCCTCTCACAGCGTGTGGATCTCACACAGTAAGAAAGATAATGTATATATCCAATAAATGAGATAACTATTATCTCAACACCGATAAGGCAATGTGAGTTTTGATGTAGTAATGTTATTAGAGTTGGTGACAACAATGGCAATGTGCAAAGATGAAATTAAGTGTTGTGTACGCTTGGCTAGAACTTGTTGCCTCAAATATGAAATATGTTACAAAAATGTTAAAAATGACTTTAAAACTCACAAGACAATGAATGTAATTAGTGCTAATAATTGGGTAAATTATACTGATACTCATGATATTTGGTGAAACTTGACTCGCTATATCCTATTTTCAACAAATGATTCTCTGCTCTGAAATTCTCAAAATAATTCACACTCCACTCCAAAAATGGAGTGGAGTGTGAATTATTTTGGAGTTGAGTGTCAATTATTTTGGAGTGAAGTGTCAATTATTTTGAAATTTTTGGAGGAAGTGTCATTTGTTGAAAATAGGGTGTAGTGAGTTTAATTTCACAAAACATCACAAGGGTGTCAATATAATTTACCCTTAATAATATAATAAATTAAAATTGATTTTTTGTTTATTTGTTTTGTATTTAAAAGTTTACACATTATTTATATGATTTATGTATTAATGTTTATTGTATCCTTATCATTACTCATATATGTTACATTTGCTGTAAATGCCTACTTAAGGCTAAAGGTGCACTTAACTTTTGATCATTTGTTTATTTATTATTTATTTTTTTTCCAAACCAGATTGATAAGACCAATGATGTTGTTTATTAAT
>BKZX01032966.1:0-33246 GCA_014362285.1 Fagus crenata
TTTTTTTTAATTTTAATGTGAGTTGGCATTTATTTTTTTATTAAAATTTGAGTTGGCATGCCATGTTAGATATTTTTAAAATTAAAAACAAACCGTTAGCTACGTCAGCTTTTTGCATCCAACACTTAACGACAATGACCATTTCGACACAAGATTGAAAGGTTGAGGACCAATTTGAGACAGTTGAAAGGTTAGGGACCAATTTGACATAAATGCTAAAGGTTGAGGACCAAAGGTATTTAAACCTAAGATATAAAACAAACAGCAATCAGGCCAACTTGACAACATACATGCCGCCCAAAGATTAAAATCAGGCTGCTTCACTAATCAAAGTCTTCACACACTAGCCACTCATCAGGCTCACTCATATGTCCAATTTGGAGTTCTTTCCAAGAAAAAACAAACTCAAGAGAAGCTTTAAAAAAGAAAAAAAAAAAAAAAAAACAAAAAGTTTTTTACCACATACATTTTCATAATTTTTGGCACAATTTGCTGAGGTATGTTGTGCTGATTGGTGGAAAACATAGGTTGTTTTAGTGGTAGACCCTAGTGGAATGATTGTTAATCACTCACAAGATGTCACAACAATAAGTTGGGGCAAAAGTTGTGGTCGTTGGCGGGTTGTTAAAAAAATGGTAAACTTCAGAGAATTTAATTTTTTAAGGTGATATTATTAAATATATTACTTTTGAAATAAAAATTTATCAATTTTAAAAACTATTATTTTTACCCTAAACTCAAATAAAGTAAATGAAAAGAAACTTTAAAAATAAAATAAAGGATAATAAGAAATATTATAACGAATTTATCTATTACTTCATTAAAGTAAGTAGTAATTTTAGTCCTTTTAAGATAAAACTAAGGAATCAACATAAATTCGATCATTTTATAATTGCCATCAGTGGAGGTGCAGCTCAAATATTAGCACTTTTATAACAATTTAGGTGTAGATTGATTTTTAAGTATTTTTTGAACTGTTAGAATTTAAAGTTATGTGATGTAAAATAATTTAAAATGTTGTATTGGATTTTAAATATTCTTTGGTGGTTCCAACATTATGAATTATCATATTAAAAAAAAAAAATAGTATTAGGATTAGTTTACATGGTATATCGTGGGTACTTTTTTATTTTATTTATTTATTTTTTACAAGTATATAAGATTATAAGTGAATTTTTTGAATATGATATTAGTGTCAGATTTGGTTTGTTGAAACAAAATATGCATTTAAAATATCTTCTACACCATGAGAAATATATATATATATATATATATATATGTTTTAACTCAATTCAACCTTCCTAGTTAATAGTTATTCATTCTTAGTTCGGCCAGTGAAAACAAGTCAAATATTTTTCCAACAGTTAATGAAATATATTTGGGGGGTAATATGAATTTAAAACAAATTATTCCAATTATTTTAGTTTCGGATTTCAATTAGCTTAATTGGTAAAATTTCTTATAGAATAAGGGATGAACTTTTCCGATTACATAAAAAAAATTATTTAATATTTTACCCTGATGATAAAGCGCAATCTTTATAAAGTGAACGTGTAAAGTCTTCTCCTACCTATCCAAGCACCTTTTATCCGCAAGCGCAGCATAGATCCACATTTGTACTTATTCTTGGTCATCTTCAACACCTCTCTTAGGCCCACCTTCATCTAAGAAGTACAAATATGCTACAATTCCTAGTGTGTTTGTGTCCAACACGGACATGTGAGGGACACTTCTACATGTGCATTAGGAGGAATATATATTTTAAAAGATTTTGATAGTTATTATTTATTTTGAATTTTTTAAAATTAAATATAAAATATGCTTAAAATAAATAAAAAAAATATATATGAAAATATCAATTAATTAAGTGTCATATCCACCGTGCCGAGTCCAAATTTTTCTGCCGTGTCATGTCTGTATATGTGTCCAGCCCAACATATAATCGAAATTGTTTTGATAATGTGAACACCAGTGATAGTGCACAACTGTATTATTTAATAAACTATAAGACGTTGAGATTATCAAGACATGGCAAAATTTGATCAATCTCCTCATTTTGTCAAATCCCATTTTATTAAACGTGGCTACTTTTGTGTATTTACGGCCCACCATATATGAGGCTTTGAGGGATTTGTTTTGGAGCAATTTGCAGATATCACTATTAAGTCCTTTTGAGGGCTCTTGGTTGGGCTTTGGCGATTACAACTCTCTAGTAGTGAAGATAAAAAAGGGAATGTACTGGATCCGTTGAGATATTGCCACGTGTATAAAAACTATACAAAACTGAATATGTGGCAGCATCTCAACGGGTCTAGTGCTCCTGTGCATTGGACCCAAACCTTTTCCGATAAAAAAAAGGAGGTGCGTCCTTGGCAAGAGCCATCTCTCTCTTGTTTGGAACAATGCTTGTCCTCGTCCCTCCTCTCTTCAGGCTTAGGCCCAATTGAAGATAATTGCAAATTAGAAAAGGGGCACATTCGGAAACATCCATGAACAAATCAAATCCATTCTCAGGCCCAATGGGAGATAATTCAAGCAAAGGAACCTACTGCTTGTAATTTGGAATCAGAATTAGCAATAAAAAAGGAGCTAAATGAAATGCAAATTAGAAAAGAAAATCCGTGGAGATGAAGGAATGGTGATTTTCTCAAAAATAGGAATGGTGATTGCCTATATGGCCGATAAAATATTGGGAATTATTTTGTGAAGCATTTTCAATTATTGTTTGCTTCATCCAAACACCTGTTTTCCAAAAGGCCTTGAAGATTACTGTCGTACGTAAGTTTATAAATTCAGCCTTAGAGATACACGTGAATGAAAGTTGAGACTTTTTTTTTTTTTTTGATAATCAGAATAAAAGTTGAGACACCAAAAAAGGCGAGATAGGGATTGATTATATCACACTTTGTGAGGGGTGTTTTTGTTATGGTGCCACGTGTCGTGCCGAAGGTGATCGCAACGTGGGCTTAAGTTTTGAGAAGAGGGAGTCGAACCCAAAATTCAACCGAGGGCCCAAAGTCTGGCCCAAGGGCTAATGGGGCATCTTCCAAGAATATTTGAGAGCCAAGATTATGAAGCCCAAGTAAAATAGGACAAGGATTAAGAAGGCTTGTCAAAGTGATATTGCCAACGAGAAACCCGAAGAACAGCTATTGGGTAGGACCTTCCATTGTTTCTCAATTGGATCAGACTTGCAACATAATAACTTTAATAAAAAATGACTAAAACACGTGCTTTCCATGCTTCTGCTGACATCTACCAGAAGGCAAGTGTTTAAAAATAATGAATTTGTTATGACTAAAAAAGAGTGACTTGGTGGGAGAGAGTCAGCCCCAATAAGACATGCATGAGGGTGAGGGAAAGATGTGTTTAGGCCTTTTGTGGAGTTAGGTCAAGGGTTGAAAGGTGTTATGACATTATTAAGACTTTCGAGGATTTCAGTCCAGACATCTGCTGTGGGAGCTTTCTAGGGAATAAAGAAGGTTGAGCAGTGAATCTTAATCTTCTTGGTTGGAATTTTGTTTATGGGTTGGATTTGGGGTTTCTGGGTTGAAGATGACCTAAAGACTCCTAAATTCTGGTATTTTCTCTAGAGGATGCTATAGAAGAGAGGTAGTTGGTTCTTAGAGAAAATCTTCTCTTTGGTTGAGCTAATTGTGGTAATTTCTTGAGTTGTTGTTGAGATGTTGTTGTTCTGATGGTGATGATCTTGGTGATAGGATGATTGTGATTAAGAATGGAATTAGTCCTATTTATAGGAGTGATTAGGGTGGTCTAAATTGATTGGAAAATCAAGTTTATGATTTCCCTTAAGCCAATGGACTTTCAAAACTAACCATAAGTAGTATATTTTGTGAGGGAAAGTTTGAAAATATTCCATAAGAGGGAATAGGTATGGTTCTTCCCTAATTTCGGGATAAAGCTTCCTCAGAAGCATTAAATGCTTAATTGGTTGGTTTTTGTGATGTGTTAGACCATGCATGTCTTTGTTGACCTTGGTTTCCACAAGTTAGCCACTGTGCCTCCCAACAGACCCGGTGACTGCAGTTTGATGGTTGCCGAGATCTTGGGACTCACTCCCAAACCACACTCCTCAAGTCTGAATCACATAAGGAGAGAAGTACTCTCACGGGTCTGGGCCGTGGGGCTACTCCTTGAGTCCTTTTCGGGACTGAAATGGACATGGGTCATGGGGTTTTCATCGTATTTTCCCATTTCCCATGTGTCTTGGATGTGTCCAACGGTCTTTGAGCTTTTACCCATAGGTCTTCCGCATGAACAATATCAGAATCCATAATTTCCTATGAGATGAAGGACCATGGTGAGCTGGTTGTGCTGGAATCGGCAGGAAAAGGCCCGAGGAAGAAGACTACACGCTTCTGGTACCAATAGAGGGGTAGGCAGCCACTGTTTGCCTTTTTTATAGTGACAAGGTGACATCATGTGGGTTCCACTTGTAGCAGACATAGAGCCCATAACCTCCAGCTATGATTTTTGGCCTTTGGGGCCCACGGACAGGCTGTCTATGACCGACTGAGGTGCTGGTTGTCCACTTATTGGGCTCCAGTTGCTTCTTTCATTTAACCCAATAGCATTCGGACCCAATGACCATAATATTAATGCATTTCGGGCTGTGGGGCTTTACGTGGGGCCTTTTGGGCTTCTAAAATAGTGCCAAGATACTTTAAAATAGGCCCAGATGGCTTTAATGGGTGCTGTATGGACATTTTTAATGAGTTGGGTTTAATGGGCCAACCTTTTAAATATTAAATTGAGTCTAAATATTTTATTGGGGGCCCGATCCAGGTATTATTTAAAAAATGGGGATGTACACGCTTCACACCCATTTAGGTAGGAGCTCTTTTTCATTATTCTTTTTGAACATACAGAAGTTTCAAATGGAGATCAACAACCCAATCTTGTTAGAAAACTGCATGTGATAGGTTGTCTACTTTAATTACTTTTGTTTTTGTCAGACTTTAATCGCCTTTTGGAAGTCCTACTTTAATTACTCGGTTTGTTAAAAGATACATAGTGCATCGATGTCGGTTGGTTCATTAATGGATAAAATTTATCTTTGAAATAGAATAAAATAGATTTATTTATTTGATTCTTTTATCTTATAGCTACATGAGGATTACACTGCATTGTTCACAACTCTTAAATGGATTCTCAGAATCATAAAAATGCAGGTAAAAAACATCATGTTTGTTTGGTATAGTTTCTAAAACTTGGTACAAAAAATTAAAGAGCTGCTCATATTCTGCCTGAACCTTTGATCTTGTTTTCTAAACGAGGTGGCCTTATGGATTAATATGTTGACAAATTGCTGCATTGACTTGGCAGGTGAAATCTAGTCAATTCTTACAAATTGTCATATTTGTAACTAAATAAGGGTCCAGATAGAAATCATTTTCAAATTACATGTGAATATTGGTATAATTGAATAGCAAAAACTGAAGTACAGTTCTTTATTTTTGTACCTTATTGACCTCAATTAAATTCAACTATATATACAGTTGCATTGGTTAATAAATCACATTATTGAAATTAATTATAGTGAAAAAAGGATACTATTGTTTGTATTGTACTGATCAATAGTCAATGTAGCTACATGGTTGGATTTAATTGAAAAACCTAAAATGCAATACCTAAATATATATCTGTTAGTTTTTCCCCAATTGAAACTATAAGATTTGATTTAAATTAGTATCAAACTCTGTGTTTTAGTATGAATTAATCCATTTCCTTTTCTTATATTATTGTTATTATTATTGTTATTATTATATTTCGAGATTACTAAACAAGCCGCGGATGGATGATAATAGACAAACTGGCATACAGCTTTTAGCATGTAAAACATATTTGATCAAGTTTTAACTTAACTTGGAACATCCTTGTGCTATAAATAGGAAGCACAACCAAAGGAAAATTATTTATTCCAAGTAATTGAAGATTTCAATGTTTATCAATAATTTCCAATTCTATGACTGTAAATACAGTGGGCATCACGGTTATGATTAAATTGGGTCGTTGGCCTCAAACTATGCATATCAAAAGAGATTAAGGCCCGTTTAATATAAAACAATGAAAGACCTAACTATAACAAAGTTAGTGCACAATCATTTTCACAATTTACACCATTTGTGTTAAGATAGTATATATATTGTGATTGCAGCAACACCACTTATATCCACCACTTACACTATTTTTATTATGCATCAATCACAACAGATCACATCAATATATGTAAAAATAAAGTTATCAATAAATTTATTGTTTTGCAAATAATGATTAGTCCTAGACCATTGGAGGCGGTATTTAGTATAATGGTTGTATACAATACAGCTCAAACCTCATCTGAGAAGAATGTACGTATATAACGCTTACATAAAACAACTAAATATAAAAGTTACATAAATATTATTTAAATGATATCAAAATATACGAGTAAACTCCAATTAAAGTTGTTACCTTAGATCTCAAATCTTATTGGGTCGTAATTGTACATTTATTTAGGTTATGATTAAGTTATACTTTATTATATTCTTTTCAGTATTATCTCTCACTTCATAAGCTTTTATTAATATGTTAAAAATCCTACCATTGGATTACACACTCTCTTTGTTCTTAAAATGCGAACTAAATGTCGTGTTAATTAGATAATATTGACTATTTGATCCACAAACTTATATTTTTTGTATAATTTTAAAATATGGAAAATTGAATTTTAAACATGTATAGATGAGATATTTATTGATATCCAATTTTTTAATAATAGAGAGTATAAGCAGAAAATATAAAAACATTCAATAAATAACTCAATATGAAAGTCTTGCTTTAACATGTCACTAGTTTTGATATTATATTTGGATCCTCCTGCATTAGTCATTTAGAGTGTTTTAATATTATATTTTGATCCTTATGAATTCGTCATTTAGAGTGTTTTTTTTTTAAGGAGTTCGTTGGCGTGTTCATTGTCCCTGGTTCGCTTAAACCCTTCTCGTGTATGGCGTGGCCACCTAAGAAGTACTAATGAGGCGTACCAAGGTGTAATTCCCAAGCTCGGATCTGCGGGAAATTTACCCGGCTTTCTATCACCAAACCACCACCTAGCTGATGCCATTTAGAGTGTTTTATTATTGTAGAAAAAAGAAAAGAAAATAAACTTGTGATCACTAGTTAAAAGTTGAGTAATTTTCATTATATATTTTTTATTGCTTTGTTTTAAGCCATATAATTTTTTTTTTTTTTTTTTTTACTGCTTCTCTATGCTTGAGTTCATTTTATATTTCTTGTTTTTAAGCTTTTATTATTATAATTTTTTAAAGGGTTCAAACTCCGGAACACTTGTTCTAGACTTCTAGTACCTTGATAGACTATCGATTATCCTGAAAGATTAAGTTATTAATTAGAAAATGGCAATTTAATCATTTATCAATTATTTTAACAATTATTATAGACTTACATGTACAATGACATTTTATAGAAATTTTCCTCTTGTCCCTAAAATCAACACTCCAATAATTGATGGGCTCGTAGCACTTGAATTTGTCCAGTCTTATCCTCTTCATTGTACCTTCTGTATCGTTTAACTGTATATATCTAGTTTTAAATAAGAATGTCCAATGTGATTTGGTGTATCGGCCTGTACTGTCAAGTCTCTCTCTGTTTTTACATGAAAATAAAGGATAAATTGGAATATGTATGTAATTGATTGTTATCCAGTTAAATATTTTTTTATGGATCTTATCATTTTGTTGATGGACTTTCCAATCAAATGCATGTAACTCTTAATAATGAGAAACTTTACAAAGATTCCATTGTATGTTAAATGCTCACGGAATTGATCCTGATGAACCCAATTTAATATTTCATCTTTAACAATAATGCCTACACTCTGCACTCATTATAAAAGTCGGATTCTTGTTATAAGTTTTTGATATTTAGTAACTCCTCTAAAAAAATAACAGCAGAAATCCTATATGATAAATTTCTTAGGTGGGCCAGTTTTACTGGTCAGTGACCAGCCCTGAGATATCTGTAATGTAAATAAGTTAAGAGGCTTGACAAACACTTCATCCTATATGATAATTTTTTTTTATTTTTTTTTTTAAGTCACTTCAACAGGACACTAATAAGAATTTTCCTTTTGCTCTTTTTATATTCTCTAGTACATATTTCCTTTATTATATCCCTTACTTCGATTCCTTGATATAACAGGACACTAATAAGAATTTTCCTTTTGCTCTTTTTATATTCTCTAGTACATATTTGCTTTATTATAATATGTTCTTAGCTTGTATTTACTAAACTGCTTTGTTGTCTATAAATCTGAACCGTTTCTCCTAGAGAATTTACACATTATCAAACCGCAAGTTCGGACACCAACAAGGGCAAACTTGCGGAACTAATAAATCACATCTATTCAAGTAAGATATCTCGGTCTTCTATTTTGTTTAACTTATAGTATTTTCTTAATACGTTCTAGTTTTAAATGAGTTCAACCACAAAATCTTTTTAGAAAAATGTAACAGGAAGTTCAAAAGAGGGCCAACGCAACTTTAATGGGTTTATTTTTATTTTTTAATTATATATATATATATATATATATATATATTTATAAACAAAAAAAGGGATTCGTAGGTGTGGTCACTGTCCCGGTCCACTTTAACCCGGTATAACATGATGTGAGACACATCTGAATAATAATAAGACTTACCACTACTTAAACCCATAACTCCCGGCTTGCAGGTGTGATGGGACACGAGAGTTTCCAGCCACTGAACCACTTTCCCAAAAACACTCTACTAGTTTGGAATTTTTGCATATTCATATATGGACCCATTTAAGAATAACAATAATTACGTAGGAGATTAATTACTCCACAACACAACGACAACGATTATTAATATGTATTCAACCGTACGTTATCTTATAAAGTGGATTGTAATGCAAATATAATAGTTAAATGACTAGTCATTTTATATGAGATTTCACATCTTATAAAAAAAATATGAGATTTCACGTAATACACTATCTTAAGAGATTATATAGGTGTGGTTTTAGTTAGCTTAACTTGTAAAACTTTTTTGTCGTCGAATAAGATAGGAATATGGGTTTAAATCCTATTTACACCAAAAATCTATTGGGATCTTGACTTGATGATCAAAAGCAATTTTCAAGGAGTAGACACAGTCCTATTAACGAGTGTCCTTAAGACAATAGTTAAGGAAGCATTTAATGCTTTTACTTTATAGGAAGTAGTGAAATTTTAATATTAAAATAATACAAAAATAGTTTTTAAGGATATTTCAATCTTTTCATTGATTATTTTAATATTAAAAATTCATTATTTAGTGTAAATATTTAATACTCCTTAACCATTACTCTAACGGCATCCGTTAACAAAATTCTATATTAAAATCCTATTGTATCTATTAAAAATAAAAAATAAAAAAAAGGTCTTATGACTCTTAAAATTCTTTAGCAGATTCCACCACACATTTTTGTATAGAGCGTTAAGGATCCCATTAAAACCAAAATGAAATTTTAAGCAAAATTTGGAATTCCAAGCATTAGGGCATATAGTACACCATCAGATAACATTAATGCCATGTGTTTGGAAATTCTGCTAAAGAGCTACTCCCTTAAAGTCGAAAAAGCGGCTTTAAGCTAAAGTTGGAATTTTGAGCTTCAACATTAAATTATTTCATTCTCTTCACTCCTTTTATATCAATGGGCAAATTCATTGAGGCTTTGCATGCCTAACAGGAAGTCTGTTTAGGATAGTGGAGGCATTTTAAATTTTACTATTTTGTCTTTTTCCAAGCTGCTCATATATATAATTTTTGAACATGTCACATTAGATTCTTATAGAATTCAAATGATTTGACCATGATATAAACCCATAAAATGATATCATAAGATTTATTGATTCGATGATAGCCATATATATATGTATTTATACTTCAAAGTTATCTTGGGAAACAAGGTCACTGTTGAGATTCAAGAAGAAACTCGTAGCAATGGATGTTGGACTATTCAATGCTGCAATTTTTGGGAATGTCAGTTTCTTTGAAGAAACTGGGGGTGAGCATTTAAATCTCGAGAAGGTGACAGAGAGGGGGAACTCTATTCTTCACATGGCGGCAAATTTGGAAGGGTGGAGATCATGAAAAAGGTCCTCGATTTGCAACCATCACTTTTGGATAAGACAAATGGCAAAGGCAACACTGCACTACATATTGCAGCAAGCTTAGGGTATTTTGACATGACAAAGCTACTAATAACTTTTGCAAACGAAGTTGAAAAGAAAATGGAGCTACTAAAGATGCAAAATCTGGAGAAGAACACAGTATTGCATGAGGCTATAATAAATGATCATTATGACATTGTGGAGTTATTAATGAAGGAACACCCAAGGTTGACTTTGTTTAGAAATAATGCTGGGGAATCCCCTCTCTTCCTAGCAGTGGATCGCGGATTTCACAAAATTGCTCTTCACATCCTAGAAGCCGTTCCACAATGTGCTGTTCCAGAATATTCCTATGGAGGAAGGAAAAACATGAATGTCTTGCATGCAGCTGTCATTAGTCGCACAGAAAGTGGTAAGTATCTTCAACTATATCTCAAGTTTTCTTTTGCTTTTTTTGTATTTATCCAAAGAAGTAGGCTGATTATACTTATACAACAGGCAACGTACAAGTAGAATTGTTGTGCTAATCAACAATACACTCTAACATTACTTGCAACCACTCACTATACAAATTTGAATAGAATGAAATCTTCCATTGACTAAAGAAATGGGGATTATTCTAGAGCTGATCATCTAAGTGTAGCATCTTCTGTTGGTAATTTCCTGATGATACAATTCGGTATGCTCATTTTAGCTAGGGCCAGCTCAAGGAATTTTGGAACCTAAGGCGAAAGCTTTAAGTGAGGCATTTTCCAATATTTACATATTAATTAAATGATATTTAATTTTCACCCAAATTTTTTGTTGCATTTTGTTTAATACTATTAACAAATTTATCCATAGATTTTTTTGTGATTCAATTTGTTTTCCAATTTGTTTTTTGTTTTTTTTTTTAAAGAAGTTTTTGATATACAAATAGATATTTGGGTAAATTACATTAACACCCCATTATTTTAGTGAAACTAGACTCGGCACAATCTAGTTTCAAAAATTGACACTCCGTTCCAACTTTTTGAAAATAATTGACACTCCGCCTCTTTTTGACTAAGTTTGACTAACGATGTTAAGTTTTAGGATAAATTACACTGACACCCCATTCTTTTTGGGAAATTAGACTTTCTACGCCCTAATTTGAGGAAATGACATTTTGTTCCCTAATTTGCAAAATAATTAACACTTTGCCCTCTTTTTCATTTTTTAATTTATTTTTTCTTAATTTTTTTAACCAATACCTAACTAACCAAAATTAAAAAGAAAGATTATATTCCAATTATTTTAAGTTTAAGTGGAGAATATTCCTTTAAAAATTGGGGAAAAGGAGGTTGAATGTTAATTATTTTGTAAATTTGGGAGCGGAGTGTCATTTTTCCAAACAAAGGTGTAGCAAATCTAGTTTCTTCAAAAGAAGAAGATGTTAGTGTAATGAGAAGAAATACAGTGTATTATCCTAATTTTACACCTACCAATAAAAGCATGACACCTCACCTTTTTACACTTTATTCCACACTCCAAAATAAGCTGACTCACATACAATAATTACACCTAAAACCAGAAAAAAGTACCCGATAGAATAAATCGGATTTGGTCAAAGAGATCCACTATTGCCAAATCACCACTGCAACAACCACCCCACCCAAATCCACCCAGCAAGACACAGCCACCTTTGGTTTTCTATGGCAATTGCTTTTAAGTCCCAACAACCAGCTTCTTTCAATTGAAGAAGAACAATCCTGAAACCAATTCAATTGAAGAAGAACAACCTTGAAACCAACCCTGAAACTCTGACTCTCATCCCACCTGATCTGCTCCTTGTCCCTTGAGTCTCGGTAGGCATGAAAGATCCAGACAACGAAAGTATCTCAAAACGACCCTACAAGAAAATAATAAGAAGCGACCTTAGATACATAGAACAGAAATCATTTTAGCACAGCCAAGAAGATTTCTTCTTTCTTCATTTTGATTTCCCATCTATATACTGACGAAGTACTCATAAAAATAAATAAATAAATAAATAAAATAAATAAAAATCCCCAATTTCTGTTTCCCTGGAAGAACTTTTGATGGGCAACAGTTGTCGGTTATGAGGGTTAATCAATGTTTGTCAGTCAGCTCGTTATTTCATTGGCTTTTAGTAGACGCAGAAAGTCAAAGTGATATTGTAGAGTTCATGGACTCTCTACACTTTTTAGAGTTTTTTTGGGCTTTTTATTCATGGGTTCTTCTCTGTTTCAATTGGGTTGTTGGTATTATTTTTTATTTTTTTATTTTTTTTCTGGGTTTGTGTTTACTTTGGATTATTGGTATATTTTGTGGATGTGTATTTGCTCGGCGGCGTGGAGGTGAAAATGGTGGATTTGGGTGGGTGGTTGCTGCAGTGGTGATTTGGTAATAGTGGATCTTTTTGACCAAATCCGGTTTGTTCTATCGGATTCTTTTTTCTGGTTTTAGGTGTAATTATTATGTGTGAGTGAGCTCATTTTGGAGTATGGAATAAAGTGCAAAAAGGTGTGATGTCATGTTTTTATTGATTGGTGTAAAATTTTTTTTTTGAGATTAAACGATAGCATTTTTATAAAACTCAAGGAAACTCAGCAGATACAATGGGAAGGAGAAAGGGTGGGCAGTCTTCTAACCAAACAGACTGCTCATCTTTCTCCTTGGAAAATCTGGCCAAAGCCAGAGCAACATGGTTACATAACTTTGGAATCCTTTTAAAAGAAATAGAATAAAAGGAAGGTAATAGTTCACGGATGCTATCGTGTAAAATTGAGGTAATACACCGGCTCTTTATTAAATTTATTTTCTAGTCTAATTTACCCTAAGTTTTAAATCGAATATTCTTTAAAATATTCTCTTTTATCAGTTAGGCTAGGTCCAACAGTGTTTTATTAACTCTAGTTGGGTTACATTTACTGTTTATCATTCTCTCTCTCTTTTGAGTTGTTTTTTTTTTTTTTCCCCGAAACTCCCTAGTCTCACTCTCTTTCAAGCCTCACTCTCTCTCAAGTCTCACTCTCTCTCACCATGATTGAAGCAAGGCTGCCATGGCCAAGGTCCTTGGGCTCGCACCAGCGCCGCTCGCCGCCAATCTCACAGTGGCTCTCCCTTTCTTTCCCGAACGCACGACTCTCTCTCTCCCGATTTTCTCTTTTCTCACTCCTCACCGAGACTCCCTAAGGCCATCGCGACCAAGAGCTCCTAATCGGCACCGCTCACCACTGGAGTGGCGGTTTTTGGGTGAACCCGTGTGTGGGTTCTGAATCCTTGGTGGTGTGGATGTGGCCGTGTGGGTTTCAGTATGGGTTTCGAATCCATGGTGTTTTGTGTGAAGTCAAGACCATGGAGGTCTTGGGTGTGTGGAGTAAGAGCCATGAAGTGCGTGGGTAACAATTGCAAGGTGGAGGTTGTGGGTTTCACGGATCTAATGAGATTGGTGGTCTCAAGGCGGTGCAAGGATGGGTCTGTGACTCTATGTTTGGTTGTGTTTCTTAAAAAATTTGTATTCGTACTCAGATTCAAAACCCAGAATTTGTATTCGTTAAGAGGGGGAAAGGGAGTCGCGGATCTGGTGTTTGTGACAATGGATTTGTGGTGGCTCATGGATGTATCACATGCTTTTGTTGGCGCAGTTTGGGGTGTTGTTGGATTTATTTTCAGATCGAGGATTGCATTGGAGCCGTGATCGATCACTTGGGGCGATGGTGGGTTCGTGCTTCGTAGCGGTGGGTAGTGGGTTGGGTCTCTCATGGGTGGTGGTGGCTGGGCTCACGGGGTTGTTGGGATATTTGTTGCTGGATTTTTTTTTTTCTTGCTGGATTTTTGTTAAAAGTTTGGATTTTTGTTGTTTGCTGGTTGTTTTGGCCATGTTTTCAGATCTGTGTTGTTGTTGTGGTGGTTTTACATACCTAAAAAAAAAAAAAAAAATCACTGCTAGGTTAGTGCTCTTCATGTTCTGGGTTAGTGTTCTTCATATTCTTCGGCAAATTGTTGATTGTTCTGGATAAATTTGGGTACAAAAATTTTGTATTGGGACATAAATTGTTGATGTTCAATGATTCTTTTAGAATACATTTCTCAATCTCAAAACAGAATGAAGATCCAGAATTCCAATCTCAAATTGAAACCCAGAAAATTCCATCAATTTGACAGCCACCAACACCGGTTCACCCACACCAACTAACTCAAGTTAACATTTACTGTTTGGGGAGAATATTTCTTTAAAAAAGAATATTCTGTGCTTAAAATTAACATATTTAGTCCAACTTAATCAAAAGGGATGTTAATTTTCGAAACTAGGATGTGTTCTAGTCTAGTTTCATTAAAATAAAGAGATGTCATTTTAATTTACCCTAGAAATTTTCTAATAGACATTTATAATTAAAAGATATTTAAGAATAAATGAAACAAAATTTATGATATAAAATTATAATTTAACCAAAATAAAATTTCAAATATAGAGCAACAGAACCTAGTTTATCAATAGCAAGATTGCAATTTTACTAAATAATATGATCACTTCATATTCCAAAACCTGAAGAAAAAAAAAAAAAAAAAGTTCACATAATACAAATAAAAATGACCCACGTAAATAGTAGTATATACAAATTAAATAGCCTACTTAAAATAAAAAACAAACTATTTATCTTATTCTTTAGATAAATAAAAACGGTACAAATGAAAAGCAAAACAAAACACAAAAGATAAGGATAAAAACTGGATAAAAAAGACTTGGCAGAAGATAAGGATAAAATCATAAAAAGAAGATTACGTGTGATATTTTGCTTTAATAATTAGTAGTTTAATATATTAGGACATTAGGTGCTGTAAATCATATATCATATAACTGGGTTTGAGATACTTACTCGTTGCAGAAGATCTAAATTGATTTGGTTGGCTTGTTACATTGCTTTTCTTCTTGAATTATGAATCTCTCTTTGCTCTTGTGTTCATCTTTGTTCTCGTGCGTTGAGGTTGGCTACTAGAATTGCCCTTTCTTCCACGAACTAAATTTTAAGAGATTCTTGAAAGTCTCACACTAGTGAGTTAGAGAGCTTTCTTTCTGTATAACGTATAAATTGTTCTCTCTTTTTTTGGTCTTCTGTACATATAACACACTATCCCATGATTTGATTCAATTTAAATCATAGATAGTTATCCTTATCAAATGACCAAATGAGACCCACAACCCATAGTGGGCGAATCATGGGCTCGAGTTCATCTCGACCCATTAAATTATAACAACTACAAAGTAGTAAGTACAAACCACAGAACCAGTACTCAGCAACGTAGATAACGTGTGGTCCCGCATGAGTTCCTAACTTTTTGAGAAGAAGGAAGATACATTGATACAAAACTTTACTACGCAAACAGATGAAAAGAAGAAAGAAATGGAGAGATGGAGATAAATTGAAGGGTACAAAGTAACATAGAGTCTAAACTTTGAAGGATGAAGATCAAAGTAAGGTGTTTATCTACACCAAATCACCAATTGATGAGCAGTAAGGTAAGCAGAGAGAAAAATTTCAAGATGGGATTTAATTTCTTCAAGAATTAAGAGGAAGAGTTAAAGAAAATGTTTTTTGTTTTCTACCATTTTGTATTACAGATATATAGTCTCATTTTTGACATATTTCAAGAGATTAACTATACTTTTATTAAATGAGTTGTCTGCTATTAATTTAGATTTTAATTTTATTAAAAGTGTTGTCTGGTTTTAATTGTGTCTATTCATATTCTTCACTTTCTTCACCAGCTGTGTTTTGAGATACGGGTGTTTTGGGATGCAGTGAAAGATTTAATCTTTTCTAGGCCTTTTTAATAGAAAATGCATACTATTGGTTAATAGAGATGGGCTTAATTTTTTTTTTTTTTTCCTAATTAATAGACTACGGATATATATATAATAGATTAAATTAGTTAGTTGGGAACCTTCTTTTATTTGGGGGCCTTAGGCAACCGCCTAAGTTGCCTATATCATCAACACATGCAAATTATCTAACCCATAAGGCCGTAACAACATGATTTTTCCTCTCTCTTTGCAGATTTTATGCGAAAGTTGATGGACAAATTTCCAAACGCAATTCCAGGAGCGGATGAGTCTGGCATGATTCCTCTTCATTATGCAGCACATTTTGGCAATGTAGAAGTTGTCGAACTATTTTTGGAAAGAAATATTTCCCTTGCTTACAAAAAGGACAAAGAAGGCATGTCTACTCTTCACATTTCATCTAAGGAAGGACGTGTTGATGTAATGAGAATACTCATTGGAAAATGTCCATATACTTGTGAATTGTTGGACAACAAGTGTAGGACTGCTCTTCATCTTGCCGTGGAAAGTGGAAACAGAGAAGCGGTGGAAATATTCCTCAAGGAATTAGCTTTTCAGGATCTCATAAATGAGCAAGATGAAGAAGGAAACACACCTTTGCATCTAGCTGCCATCAATAGGCGTTATGAAATATTAAAGATGCTTGTAGATGAAAGTAAAGTTAACAAGTGGGCTATCAACAAGGAGGGGAAGAACATTGCTGACATTATTCAATTAGATAACCAGTTTACAGTTTCTGACAAGGTAAGTCTCGTAAAACTATTTATAGTAATTCTATACAGATGAAAAATTATATAAGTCCAAAGGATATTCAAGAAAAGGCTACTCTTATGTCTAATTTGCAAACACAAGGAAGTAGTGGCGTTACCAGAAAATTCTTTTAGTGGAGTCATTCAATTCATATGCGGGAATAAAACTAAGATTTAAAGTTAAAGGAGGCCAAAGCATAAATGAAAAATTTAAATAAAAAAATTATTAATGTTGCTAATTAAACAAGAAATAGAGAGACGGAACAAGAATTTGACTTTCTCATGATCTACAAAATAAATAAAAGTATTATTAATTATCTTATTATATTTTTAATAGGCTTTTCACTAACAAATTCATTAGTGTTACTAATCAAATTCATTATTCAAAATCAATTATTATCACTTTATTGTCTTGAACTAGAAACTTCACATCCACTTCATTCACTAAAGAACCTGTTTAGGTTAATTGTTTATAAAAGTGCATTTTTAAACCACTGGTGGTGTGTGATCGGCCCGATTAGTAAAGTTTATTTTTTTTGGTTTTATGGATCCATTTGTAATTTTTGTGGGAGTATGGAGGCTATATATATATATATATATATATTTCTTTTCAAGGGAGTTAAAAAATGATATGATGATAATTTTGGTAATATTGGTCCCCGCTTTTAGTGTTTTTTTTTTTTTTTTTTTTTAAATATTAGTGTCAAATTCTAAAACTCTCAAATTTCTAATATATATACCTAAGTAAATTTTTTATTTTTTTTAATTATTATTTAGGTGCGAAATCACTTTCCTCAAGCAACAACCAAAAAAAAAAAATCGATTGGTATATATCAGAAAAGCTCCCAAAACATAGACCTTCAAAACAAACTGTAAAAAATATAAATGCTTTCATATTTAGTTTGGTAAATGAAATCATTATAAAAGTATCCATTGATGGATCTTTTTTCATTTAAAACATCTGGAAGAATGGAATTAGAATCCACATCTTTTTCTGTAAGAGAAGGGACATGTCATTGAACTATATAACTCTTCTAATAAGGATTAGAATTTTTGAATTTAAAATCTTCTTTCATGCAAATCAATACCTCAAACTGATAAGGCGGGCTTGAGGGACCATATACTCAAGATTTAGATGGAAATTGCTATTTTAGGTATTAGTCACTGACTTTACCTTCTGAAAGCTTGCAGGAAGAATTTATGTCTACGTGGAATAGACACGTAGTTCTACCGAGTTCGAAACGAGTGGATGACAGCCAGACTACGAAAGTTCAAGAAAAAAGGGAACCTGCTGAAGAAGTTAAGAATGAAGAAGAAGAATCTGAGCAAAAAGAACAAAAGAATGCAGAAGAAGAAGTTAAGAATCTGTCCAAGAATGAAGAAGCAGTTAAGAATCCGTCCGAATTCCATCTAACGGCAATCACACTCATTGCAACTGTCACCTTCGCAGTATCCTTGCAAGTGCCTGGTGGATACAACTCTACGGGCAAGGCAGTTTTAAGGGAAAACATTAACTTCAATTACTTTCTGATATTTGATTCATTGGCCTTTGGTACCTCAGCAGGGTTAATGCTTATGCACTTAATTATTCTAATGGCACCAAGTAGATGGTTCGGCTGGGTCTTCCCCTATGCAAAACGTTTAACAGTTCCGTTAATTGGAATTTCCGTTATCCTAATGATTTTAGCCTTTTGGTGGGGCTTAAAATCAGTATTGGATGAAAAATTAACTTTTACTTCTGTAATTAATAAGTGTACATTTGTTTCTTTTGCTATCCCCTTCTTTTTGTCCTTTCTGCTTTGTCTTCTTATGATCATCTCGATTTTGAGAGCCATCATCAAAATGATAAAAGAACTGTATTCTGTATTCTGAATAAATATGTAAAGATTGATGACTATTGTTTCAAGTGCAAACAAATATTTTATTGATTTGAAATAGTAGATTACAATCTCTAAGACGTTCTTTACAAAAAGAAAGAAATATTCTTCTGATACTTCTCTTTAAAATTGATTTTGACGGGCTTCACAAAGTGTATTTCTTCTACGAAGTGTATTTCTTGGATCGAAGAAATTCTCTATTCTTTATGTTTTGAAATTCTTCAGGGCTTGAATCTGATATCTTCAATTGATCAAAGTTCTTGAACTTTCTGAAGTCTTTAGAGCTTGATTCCAGTACTTCCTGGAGGAGAGCTTGATTCTAGTAGAATTTTGAAGTTTGGAAGAATTATTTGAATGAATCTTCATATTCTTCAACTTTGAAGTTCTTTGAATCTTCTTTGGAGAATCTTGGAGCAATTTTGGTAGAGTTTTGATGCTTGGAGAATTGATATGGAATGAGCTAGAGGTGTCTCTATTTATAGTGGTCTCGTGAAGAAGAGTCTACTTGAAACTAGTCTTTTTGAGGAATAGTCCTTTTGAAACTAGTATTTTAAAAACATATATGGTCAATTTTGATTGATCAAAATTCTAATAGTCCCACTAGGACTTGTTGATATTTATCTTCATCTTTATTTATTTTATTAGAAATAATTATCAATTATATTTGTCTTAATTTGATTGGAAGAAACACTTATCTTGATTGAAAATTTATACATCTTAAATCATTCATAAAATTGCCAAATAAAAAAGAAACCAACAAAAGTATAATATATACTCACAGAGAAACAATTTTGAATGTAGAACGCAGGCAAGTCTCCACAATTTCATGCTTCAATGCTTTTCGTCAATGGTGGCTCCTTTTATTTATTTATTTTCTTAGTAAATTTTGATATAACCAACTTCAATCAAAAAGAGCAGTAGACATGGTTGACGAAGTCAAATAGCAATGGCTTGAGAATCCATGCTTCAAGACCGTTCTATTGTCATACAGAGTCCCTAACCAGGTCAGAATTGTAACGCAATTAAGTTGGAATGGTTTGGAAAGAACTTAAAGCAACATGGACGCATCAAATTTTCTTTCGTCTGGGGAGAGCACTGAGCATATTAACATAGTTCCAATCTCAACCAAAATCTCGGACTTCTTTTCCAATTGAAATCCTCTTGGCCGATTAATCAAGTGGTCTTGGCTAGATTAATTTTAATAGGACTAAATACCTTGACCAGCCCTATAAAAGAATGACCACAAGGCCATAGAAACCTGATCTCACTAGTGTATTGCGTGAGTATATATCACTGATTGAAGAAGGCTTTTTCCTCTGTTGAATTTAATTGCAAATAATAGATTTTACTTTGCTTCTTCTTTCTTTTTCTTTTCTTCACGGTATCTGATATTTCTTCTTGTTGTTGTAAAACTCAATCAATTCTAGCAGTTTGTTGCCTTCTACTTTTTTTTTCTTCTTCAATTGACTTCGTTCATGCTCTTCTTTCTTTCTTTGCACCTTTGTTTGTTGTACTATTTTTTTTTAATTGATGCGACTCATTCTCCTTTTTTTTTCTTTTTTTTTTAACATATTGTAATTCCTTGGGGGTATGATACGCTTCTTCTTTTTCGTTAGGATTTGATTTATTTATTTATTATTGTCCTTCTTTTCCATGACCATTGAAGGTGCCCTTTTTTTGTGGTTGAACTTTATCTTCTTTATGTTATTCTTTGCTCTTCATATGCTTCTAGTATACTGACCTTTTTTTTTTCTTTGTACTTGTAGAGCAGCTACTTTCACCACAATAAAGCTCACCTTTGAAGGAAACAAGATGTCGACACTCGCCTTGAAGGTAACGGTTATCGGCCTTTAAGGCAACAAGATGTCAAAACTTTCCTTTTGAGACATCAAAGCTCTCCCTTAAAGGTAATAGTTATCGACCTTTAAGGAGACGAGATGGTAAAACTTTCCCAGGTTGAGGCTTGCCCTTGAAGTTAACGGCTATCACCCTTCAAGGCAACGAGATGGCAAAACTTTTATTTTGAGACGTCAAAGCTCTCCCTGGAAGGTAATGGTTATCGATCTTTAAGGAGACAAGATGGTAAAACTTGCCCAGGTTGAGGCTCGCTCTTTACTTGGATCACGATCTCCACATACTTGATATTTTCATGTGGTCATGATCAAGTTCCCACCAGTATGTCGCTTGCCATTATTGACACTTGGATTCCTTAGTAATGATTATCTTCTTTTATTTTATCCAAATTTATCTTCTTCTCTACTTTTTTTTTTCTATATTTTTTTTTTGACATGTGACTAAACTTAGTAAAGAATACTGAGTGTCATCACGTAGTTAAAAAAGTTTTTTTTTTTTTTGACATGTGGCTGAACTTAGTAAGAGATACTAAGTTGCCTACGTAACTGTGAGAGATCAAGTCATCACGTACCTCAAGGGGAAGAATTTTTTTTTTTTTTTTTTTTTACTCTAACTTTTACCTAGGTCACCTCTTTCAAAGTATCACACAAATAATGGTTTTCAATTATAATCAAGCTTAAATAAATCAACCTTAATTTCAAATCTTTAAAAATTTTAACTAGGCCAAAATCACTTGAAATTAAGCAGTTAAAAGTTACACAAGTTCCTTGATATGTAAAGTGAACTAACTTATAATTATGAGATTTCAATATCTTTCCAACATAATGATGTAAGACAATGAAATTCTCATTAGATGAACCAATCAAGGCATAAAAACTTCTTTTATTTATTTTTATTTTTTTTTTTTATGCGAGGACTGTGCAATGTTTAACTTCATTAAGTTTTCTAATTGACCCATGTATCAAGTGTTAGACCAATTACTCCCGAATCAGTTGGCTCAAGGGGCATTAGGTGTAGAGACACCCCCTAAGAGTTTACTAACTCGAGTAAAAAATGCTACAAAGCTAAACTAGTCACTCATATCTCAACCATATGAATTGTTTACTTCTTTTCTTTTCTTTTTTTCCATAGGCTCTCATGATTAGTTATTTTATTTTTTATTTTTTCTTCTTCTATGCCAACGTTAATTAACTAACAACTCAACCAATTTTAATTTCATAACAATTGGATGTATACTTCATTCCCAACAAATTTCAAGTTAGTGTGCTTGTGCTTAGCTCAAGGTGTACACATGTAACACTCACTACTCAAAAACAAGTAATAAATGGCCATGTTCAAATATCTCACTCAAATAATCATGTGTTCATATACTTAAGCTCATTACTAAATTTCAAACCAAAGTTCAAAGTTCAACAAGATTCTCAAAGATAACACAATGAAGCATGTGAATATAGCATTCTCTTCCAATAAATCAACGACATCATTGCAAACATGTTTTTTTTTTTTTTTTAACAAAAGAAAATAAATGGTTTCTAAATTTCTCAACAAGAAACAACACAGAGTATATCAACAATCAAAACATTCTACACTCCCCCTAACTTAAAGTTGACATTATCCTCAATGTTCAAACAAGAGACAAGTCTTTAAATGAAAGTGCAAGGGAAAATGAAAGAAAACACCTAATTTATGACGAACTCCTCAAGCTATTTTCTACAAAATGATTAGATACCCAAAACAAAAACAAAATAAATTAACTATTGTACAATTACAAGGTAGAAAAAAAAAAATCTATTCATCCCCCTGAATGGGATCCTCTAAAGGAATAGTTTCTTCCTCTAGCACAAGTCATCCTAGAAGCTTGTAAATTGACTCTTCTAGAAGTGTTCATAAATTTTCTTAAAGGTGTTCTATCATGAAGTGCTTTCCTCTTCATTTTATGTCTCTCAAAGAACTTGATTATCTCACCTTCCCACCCCACACTCAACTTAGAAGGAACATCCACAGTGAAAGTGTTATGTGGTTCAATGGATACATATGTTAAACCAGTTGGTGGTTGCTTCAAATTTAGCTTTGGTGCATCTGAGTATGTATGTAGGGACTTCTTCTTACTTCTTGGAAGCTTGTTGCGATTTTTAAACTGCATCCAAGTATAAGTTTCGCAAGTAGTAATAAAATCTCGGTAAGTCCGAGGTCGAACCACAAGGAATGTTTGACACAGTATAAAAACTTCTACTATTATTATGAAAAGAAAGAAAAATTAAATTGGTTATTTGTTTTCCACCTGAAGATGGAGCAAGAAAGTATTTTAACTAAAATTAAAATTCACTACAAGAAAATAGGTCTATGGCAACAAAACCTTTTTGTTGCACAAAAGTCTCAATTTCATCGCTTGATGTACCAGGCGACGAAATAGTACATTAGGTGACAAAAATTGTTTCGTCGACTAATGCTGGTCGCTGAATAGTCCTGGCGACGAAATATTTTTGTCGCCTAATACTTTCAACATTAGCGACGAATTTTTTCGTCGCCTATTAATTTCGTCTCCTAAATAGTATTTGGCAACAAATTTCTTTTTGTCACCTAAAGTTCATTTGTCAACGAAACATGGTTTGTCGCCAAAAAAACTATAGGTGATGAAACTTATTTTTGTCGCCAAATATTCTTTACGCGAGGAAATTTATATCCTCGCCTAATGAATTTCAAGCGACAAAACATTTCGTTGCCTATTGTTTTTTGTTTTTTTTTTTTTCCAAGCTGTTAGGCGACGAAAATGTGGGTCGCCAAATGATATATATATATATATATATATATATATTAAATTAGGTTTTTGCATTTTTAATATTTTATACCTACTCATTACAACCTGTCATTAACAAATCAATTCATTTTCAATAAAATATCCATAAACAAATCTTTCGTACATTCCAAAAGTAAATAATATTTAAATTTAAAATTATCATAAATACAGTTAGTACAACAATTAATAGAAATGAAAAAAAAAATGTCATCTAACAATACCCAAAAAAAAAGAAAAAGATTTCACTCGAGAAAATATGTCTTCATTCCCCCAAGCTCATATAATCTGCACAAAATATTAAAAAAAAAAAAAAAAAAAAAAAAAACATTAAGACCTAAAGAGCAAAAACATTATTTCTATAAGAAATATGAGAAACATTTTTAAGCATATGTAAAACTAATGATACCATTTTTGTAAATTCATATGTGTTACTTTGGACCCAACGATCGTGTTTATGTAGGTCCACAGACTGTTCCGTTGTCACTTTATATTTTTTACCCTTTGGGAACTCATTCTAACCTTAATTTTTATTAAACATGCATTTGCGTATATCTCTCCAACCGTGAGCTTTATTAAAGTATTATAAGTTCTTACGTTTCACTTTGGACTCGATGGTCAAGTTCATGTCGATCCACGGGCTACTCCGTGGCCTTTTTATGTTTTTGCCTCTTTACGGGACATTTCTAAGCCTAAATGTTATGAAATGCACATTTTCACATAACTCTCTAATTGTGAGTCATATCATCAGTCTGTAAATTCCTATGTGTTACTTTAGACCCAAGGGTCGTGTTCGTGTTGATCAACGGATTATTCCGTGGCCTTTTTACATGTTTTTCCCCTTGGTGAGACATTTTTAAGCTTAAGTTTTATGAAACACACTATTGCGCATAACTCTCTAATCGTGGTCATTTTACAATTTTTTTTTTTTTTTCCTTTGGTGGGATATTTCTAGTCATGAAAAATTATATTTTAATACACGAACCCCAAGTAGCTAGATTACAACTTAGGCAAAAAAATAATAATAAATTCTAGGTTGTTTTGGTGAGAGAGTGTGTGTGTTAATATCAATATAAAATGGCTTACCACTAGATGTATTTTTCTTCTTGATCCCTAAAAATCCAAAAAAAAAACAAAACTATAGAAAATTTATACATCTTAAATCATCCATAAAATTGCCAAATAAAAAAGAAACCAACAAAAGTATAATATATTCTCACAGAGAAACAATGGCTTCACTCCTTGTCCACGTAGCGTCTATCTAACATATATAATCAAACATTAGAAACTCAACAATCATGTTTCCAAATACACAAAAAGCAATAAACACTCTCAATACCAACTAAACCACCTTATAACACCATGCATGCTACCACAAAACCAAATTTAGCAAATATCAATTCCAAGATAAGAATTACACAACAAGAGGGTATGTTCTTTTAATTTTACATGAGAGGAGACCAAAAACAAGTTCCATGAAATTAGCAAAGAAGTAAATTAGTTAGTCATCATTTAGTCGAAAAAATTAAATGACTCCAAACAAACTTCATAACAACGCTAATTGAAACCTCTAAATAAACGAACTCCAATTTAAATCCATCAATCCAAGCAACCCACATGCAAAACCCAACACAAATCACTTAGCTAAAAAAATTAAGCAAAACTCATGTTACAAAAACAAAAAATTCCCTCAAATCATTCACATAGATATAAGCATATGTATATATTTCGAGCAACCCACATAGAAATTCACACACAAAACCCCCAAAAAATAGGATTCGGAATCAGACCGGCATGAAAATACCAAGTCACTATATAAGAGTAGCATGTGTCCTAGAATTTTCAGCTCGAGTTAACATTTCTGTAATTTATTAAAATATTCACAAGTCCGTAAACTCAATTCTATCAAACAGCTCATTCCAAAAGAGTGTAACACACTTCTAAACATCATTTTCACTATCAAAACACATCAAAATTTGATACTAAGTTAGAGAGACCATTCATTATGTGTCTCAAACACAACATACAAATTTCAGTTCTAAATGAGCATCCCATAAGTTTCTAAAATTCATACAAGTCATCAATAACGAATTCGTCTGACAAATTCTAGACTTTTGTAAATAAATTCACTAAAAATCATATAGTCATCCGATGAGTATAAAACTTGTTCCAAATTAATCTAAAAGGTGTTATATTTCATTCTACACATAATTGGTCTCAAAATTCCTCTTTTGCAATTTATGGCAAATTTTACAACACAAGGTGTACAAAACTGTCCAGTAGTCAGATTTGACCCGTTTTCTTGTAAATTCACAAAAAAAATATCAAACGATGGTATTTTCTTATGAAATTTAATAAAAATATACTAGACACATGATATAACAATCCACAACAAACCATTTTAGCACATCTATTTTCAATAAAATCAGAATTGCAATTTAAATTTACTGTTCACGCAGCAGCAGAAAATTCAGCAACAAATTTGGTTTACTTTTAATAACTTAATAAATATTCATATATATGACACCAATTTCACCAAATCTCAACAATATACAATAGATAACATATTTCTTAATTCCAATTTCAAGAATCCTTACAAATCAAATTAGCAAATTGATTTTCCCCAAACTAGAACCTCAATACTCAAATCAATCTTGATTTATCTATCCACAAATCTCACCAACTAATGATTACCTTCAAAATGAAATTTAGCTCATTTTTTTCTCATCATAAAGTTTTGATAAACTAATATTACAATTCTTAAAAAAACACAAACCCAAATGTGTAGGTAAAAATAAAAAATCAAAATCAAAACTTTTTAACAAATAAATGTTAACATAGATAGAGAGAGATTGAAAAATGAGGAGAAAATTAAGAAGGAACCTTGAATGTGATGGAAAATGAGGACTAAAGGATCACTTGAGAGAGAGAGAGAGAGAGAGAGAAAGGAGGAAGGAGACTTATGAAATAAAAGAGTTTTGATGTTTAAAGTTTAAACACACATAATAGGCAACGAAATATTTTGTCGCCAAAAAATCTCACTTTTCATCGCCAAATGTTTTTACAATTTAGGCTCCAACATATTTCAGAACCGGCGCCTATTTTTTTGGGAACATAAGCGACAAAAATTGGTTTTGTCGCCCAATGTTATCATCGGCAACGAACCTTTTCGTCGCCAAAAGGTCACATTTTTCATCGCCGAATATTTAACAAATTAGGCTCCAAAATATTTTAGTATTGGCGCCTATTTTTTTGGGAATATAGGCGACGAAACTTGGTTTTGTCACCCAAGGTTATCATAGGTGACAAAAGAGTTCATCGCCAAATAGATCCTACTAATTTTTTTTTCAAAAAATTTAATTTGCACTTTTTTTTTTTTTTGGAACTTTAGAGTATTTGTATTAGATTAACCAAAATTTTATTCAAATTATACAATTAGAACCTACTTTTTTTTTAGCTAATCATTTTTCAAAACACCCTACATCTGATTTTCTATTCTATAGTAATCTAAAATTAATAAAAAAAAAAAAAATGTGTTGTTTCCTACAAGGTTGTTTTTTGCAACATAATGTGGTCTCACTTTGAATTATGATAGTGTTTTATTTTCTATTTTTATTAAATGTGAGCAATGAAAGATGAGTTTTAATGGACTCATTGAAAGAGAAATTGCTGCGACGTTTAGTATGGATTCAATCATATATGATTTCAATAATTTAAAAACACGTCAAGTTTCATTTTATTAGATAATTCTATTGTAACGTATTAAGAAATAGTTATTATGTGTCTTTTCAGTTGTTAATATTTTGGTCATACTAAATGGATAATACTTTAAATTTTCATGAAAAACAATTGTTCATATATCGGCCTACACTCTATTAAAATCTTGGCTTTGTCCTTTCCTACAATTAGAGCGGTGACATCTAAATTGGAGCGGGAGCTTGAGGGAGGCAAGAGAGAGATTGAGAGGTCAAAATTGGTGAGGGCAAGGCTGGCTCCACCCTATAAGCAATTTAGAGCATCCAATGGGTTTTCCGTAATGTTAAAATATTGCGAATGCATCTATTGTCATTAATGCATAAATAAAGCTTTTACAGATTAAAATACATGTTACAGTTATTTTGCCCAAAAAAAAAAAGTTTTTACAAATTACATTTGATTAAATCCTATCTAAAATCGACTATGTCACAAGAAAAGATTAAGTAGATTAGTCATTGTATCAATTGAAAAAGAGATGTTGGTAGAACTTGAATACGAAAATGATTAATATATAATATTTTGAAATAAAATAAAATATATCTACTAGTAGTTAGGTGTGTACTATCAAAATGTCAAAATATATGAGTTTTCCCATTCATATCAATATGTCACCATTGGTTTAACAGTCGCAATAGAGCATATGACATTACCTTTTTATGAAGATAAACATTGGTTTCCTAAGCATATGACACGTACTAAGTACTTCAAAGTTAGAAGTTCAATCACACGTAGTGAATAGTTGTATGTATTTTCTCCATATATAATCAAAATGTAAACACAAATTACAATAATATTTTTGGGTGACAATAACAAATTTTGTCGCCAAATTGTAAAAACAAATTACTTTGGGTGACGAAAAATAATTTTTCGTCGCCTAAATCTTATAAAAAAGAGGTAAACTAAAATATTTGGGCGACGAAATTTACCTTTTGTCGCCAAATTGTAAATTCTAATTAAAATAGGCGACAAAAATGAAGTTTCATCGCCGAATTGTAAATACAAAATTACATTGGGCAATGAAATTTGATTTTCGTCGCCTAAATCTTAAAAAAGGCATAAATTAGGTGACGATTTTTTGCAACTAAAAATATGTCGTTGCTGATTGTAGTATAATAGCGACTAGTATGTAAATATTAGCGATGACACAATGTCGTCGCTATTTACTTTTTTCATCTTTAGATTTTTTTTAGTTTTCATTCTGCTTTTTACATGAATATTGAAAACACATTCATACATCATCAAACAACAATTTAATAAACAAATAGTCATAAATTCATTACATCTATTAAATTGACACATAGAATAAAAGAAAAACAATACTCAAGTCCAATCTATTGTATACAAAGTTTAAATTTCACACTATTCTCAATCACATTAAAACATAGTCTTATCAACTAACTAATTAAATATCCTCATGAGAAATATATAGACTTGAAACTTGTTGCATTGGGATGGATCTCCCCTCGATATGTGGGTCATGACACGAAACATTTCTTCCTCCCGAAGTAAAAAACAAAACCCAATATAAAGGTTACCAAAATAGATGACAATACTTACTAAATAACTTCTAAAAAGCAAACACAAATACAAAGATCATAAAAAGATAGACAAACAAACCGAAAAACATTAACATGACATAGACCTCTCTAATATCCTAACCTAATCACAACACGTCATTTAATAAGAGTTAAACATTACGTAGCAATAATGTCACGCCCCAAACACGACAGGGTCTAGTGCATGAGAAGACTACAACCTAAACACCTATAAATTTTTCTCCAGCCATTACATAAATATACGTCAACCTAGAATATCAGAAAGTCTATTTTAAAAGTTCCAGTACACTAATCCATAAGGTTCATACATTAAGCCATTTACATATATGTGTATGTCCCCAAAATAAGTCAGAGCTCTATAACTATCACTTTGACCACTAACCACAAAAGAATGGAGGTCTGTGCCTAATTACATATAATTACTTATCAATATTTATATACAAAAATATCTCTTAGGATGTGCAACCCCAGCAACAACTCTGGGTCTAACACATCTAAGGTTGTCCATTGATCTCACTGTTAGCTCATTAAACAGGAATGAGCTAAAGCCCAGAAAGTAGCATAAATAATAGAGGTAGGGGAAATGCAAGTGTCATGATACCCAACATTGTACAAAACATGTTATAATTTGAGATATACCCATTGAATTCTTCATAAGCAATTTCAATCTTTAAAACAAATGACAGGAAAGATTAAAATAATATTGCACAAAGCCTTTCACAATAACTCAATATTAAACTACATAATATATATTGTGAGCCTTAATTAAATCATAATATATATTGTGAGCCTTAATTAAATCATTTCCCCAGATATAGATATAATGTAAATTTTTAAAACTGTATTTCATAACCAAAAAAATTAAGTGAATTACTTGAAAAATCACAAACGATCAGCCATTAGACACGCTATTAAACGTTGTGTCTCCGCTAATTGGCGTTGTGTTTTTCTTTGATTTGCCTTTAATTGGATCACGTGTTCATTTGTTATTTCCATTTGTTCATTTGCTTGTGTCATTTCTTCCTTTGCTTGTGTCATTTCTTCTTTTGCTTCAACTAATTCCTACTTTGTTGCTGACAACTCTTGCCTGCAGGTTTCTAGCTCATTGTTAATCTCTTTCGGATAATGCGAACGAGAAAAGGATGTGGTAGGTATGAAAAATTTTCTCATTCCTCTAGCATAGCCAGACCTCGTCCCTAGCACTTGTTCAAGAATTTCTTTCTCAGTGAGTTGAACATCTTCATCATCTAATAGTTCTAGAATTTGATTCTGCATAAGTACCACAAACTAGAGATAAATAATTTATGCAAATAATTAAACTATAAATGCATTATCTAAATTATCCTAATCAAATAATTAAACTATAAATGCATTATCTAAACTAATTGTTCATAGTTGACCATCTCACCACTCACCAAACTTTTAAGCATTAGCAAAAGGTAAAACCACAAGTCCTTGAAAATTAAACCGGAAAATTAAACTCAATATTATCAGAGTAAGAAAATTAAACCAGAAAACACTAGAACAAACAAATGTTACATAGTTCATACTTTTCATTTGGGTTTCAAATAACAAAACCAAGGCATGATAAAATTCACCCAAGTAGTATACATGCCAAAAAATACTCACACCAAATTACAACTCAAATAAATGAATCAAATTCAATAATTAATTCCCCAAAGTTCCAGTATTTTCAGCTTAACATTAAGTAGATTTCTGCAGATCAGTCATTTTATAAATTTTATTTGGAACACTTAAAGTTATCAAAGTAACTTGAAATTTAACAGGGATGACCTCATATATATGTACAAGCTACCACATAAAATTCAGGTCAAGATAACATCTCTAGAATTTATTAAAATTCTTGTCATATGGTAAACATAAATCTGTTCTGACAGATTTAGTGTCTTATAAGAAAATTAATAACTCTTTCAATATCAATCCAAATACTATAAGTCTTGATTCTAAAATCAAGCCCTGTGTGTTAAATTTCATTATATTCATCTTTTGTATCCAGATTCCACATATATAAATTACTATGAATATTTAATCACTATAAATACAGACACTGTCCATTTGACAGATTTGTAGGATTTTCTTATAAATTCTCAAAAGGTATTCAAATAACCATATTTTTAAGTGAGATTTTAAAAACTTATACTAGACGTATAATCAATTAATCTTCAACAAACCGTTTCCCAAATTACTTTTTATGAAAATCCCAGAATTTCATACAACTTTCTGCTCACTACAGAAAACAGAAACATAGGGTATTCTTCATCAAAAACTTAAAAATCACCCATGGTCACACATATACTCATGAACCAAGAAGAATATCAAATCCATAAGCAAACCCACATATAAACGTAAAAACCCAGCAACTTCCATTAACAAAACTCAAAGATTAAACCCCCATTATCAAATCCCAAACTAAATTTCATCAATCAAACAATCTCAATCATACCCACTTCTAAACCTTGATTAAAATCATAAGCTCTTACCTTAATTGATTATCAATCTTGTTCTTGCAGTGAGAATGGTGATTTCCATGATGGAACTAAGATATTTTGGAGAGCAATTTGAGCAAAGAAATTCGGATGAGAGAGAATCGGGTGAGAGAGAGCTAGAGAGAACCGAGGGAGAGATTGAGATTGAGGGAGCAGAAAATATAAGTATGGGGGGTTTCAGTTTAGGGATTTTTGAAATGGTGATTTTTGTTTACTATAGTTTGATACAGAAATAGTGACTCATCACTATTTGGTAAAATTACAATCTTGCCCCCATTATTTGGTAAAAAAAAAAAATTTCAATTTTTTTTTCTTTTTTCAAATTTATATATATATATATTTACAAAGACTACGGATTTTATCATTTTTTTTTTTTTTTTAAATTGAACCTCTTTATAATGCTTTAAACTATGATTAAAATAAATGCTAAAATTTAGGATTTTAAAAATGATCACATATTAGCGACGACACACAATATCGTCGCTATAAAGTACTTATAGCATCGATTTACAATGTCGTCGCTAAACGGTTAATAACTTAATATAAAATCCTATATGTTATTATTATTTTGGTCACGTATCAGCGATGACACACAATATCATCAATATAAAGAACTTATAGCGACAATCCAAAATGTCGTCGCTAAACAGTTAATAACAATCGGCCTTGAATTTCCTACTACTTGTATCTACTGAGTATGACATTTTTGGTATTTTATTCCACAAAAGATATAGCAGTGCTTACGAATAAGAACACTTGCAAATGCAATGACATGACTTTTTTGGTATTTATTCTCGAAGATAGTGGAGTGCTAACCAATAATATCACATGCAAATGCAATGGTATAATTTTATAAATGCAATTAACCATCAGCCTTGAATTTCCTACTATTGATGGAATTCCATGGATGGAAAGTTCAAATCAAAGGTCTACAGTCGAACTAGATACTAAATGACTATCTTTCTAATAAGAACGAAGTCGTATTTATCCAGTATGACTTTTCTGGTATAATATTCTCGAAGAAAGTGGAGTGCTAACCAGTAAGAACACTTGCAAATGCAATGGCATAAATGCAATTACAATCGACCTTGAATTTCCTACTACTTGTATCTATTGAGTATCACATTTTTGGTATTTTATTCCACAAAAGATATAGCAGTGCTTACGAACAAGAACACTTGCAAATGCAATGACATAACTAAATGCATTTTCTTCTCAAAACAAAACAAAAAAACTAAATACATTTAACTAATGGCCATGAGTTTTCTACAACTTAGGGAATTTCATGAGCCAAGAACTTTTGGAAAGTTGAAAGGTCTACAATTCAACCATATACTATCTGATTATCTTTCTGAAAAGAGCAAAGTTGTATCTATTGTGTATGACATTTTTGGTATTTTATTCCACAAAAGATAGAGTAGTGCTTACGAACAAGAACACTTGCAAATGCAATGACATAACTAAATGCATTTTATTCTCAAAAAAAAAAAAAAAAAAAAAAAAAAAAAAAAAAAAAAAAAAAAAAAACTTAATGCATTTAACCAATCGGCCTTGAATTTCCTACTACTTAGGGAATTCCATGAAACAAGAACTTTTGGAAAGTTGAAAGGTCTACAATTCAACCATATACTATGTGATTATCTTTCTAATAAGAACAAAGTTGTATGTATTGAGTATGACATTTTTGGTATTTTATTCTACAAAAGATAGAGCAGTGCTTATGAACAAGAACACTTGCAAATGAAATGACATAACTAAATGCATTTTCTTCTCAAAACAAAACAAAAAAACTAAATGCATTTAACAGTTGGCCTTGAATTTCCTACTACTTAGAGAATTCCATAAACCAAGAACTTTTGGAAAGTTGAAAGGTCTACAATTCAACCATATATTATGTGATTATCTTTCTGATAAGAACAAAGTTGTATCTATTGTGTATGACATTTTTTGTTTTTTATTCCACGAAAGATAGAGCAATGCTTACGAACAAGAACACTTGCAAATGCAATGACATAACTAAATGCATTTTATTCTAAAAAAAAAAAAAAAAAAAAAAAAAAAAAAAAAAAAAAAACTTAATGCATTTAACCAATCGGCCTTGAATTCCCTATTACTTAGGGAATTCCAT
>BKZX01032966.1:33256-65926 GCA_014362285.1 Fagus crenata
CATAACTAAATGCATTTTATTCTCAAAACAAAACAAAAAAACTTAATGTATTTAACCAATCGGCCTTGAATTTCCTATTACTTAGGGAATTCCATGAACCAAGAACTTTTGGGAAGTTGAAAGGTCTACAATTAAACCATATACAATGTGATTATTTTTCTAGTAAAAACAAAGTTGTATGTATTGAGTAGGATATTTTTGGTATTTTATTCCACAAAAGATAGAGTAGTGCTTATGAACAAGAACACTTGCAAATGCATTGACATAACTAAATGCATTTTCTTCTCAAAACAAAACAAAAAATCTAAATGCATTTAACCAATGGCCTTGAATTTCCTACTACTTAGGGAATTCCATGAACGAAGAACTTTTGGAAAGTTGAAAGGTCGACAATTCAACCATATACTATGTAATTATCTTTCTAATAAGAACAAAGTTGTATGTATTGAGTATAACATTTTTGGTATTTTATTCTAGAAAAGATAGAGCAGTGCTTACGAACGAGAACACTTTCAAATGCAATGACATAACTAAATGCATTTTCTTCTCAAAACAAAACAAAAAAACTAAATGCATTTAACCAAAGGCCTTGAATTTCCTACTACTTAAGGAATTCCATGAACCAAGAACTTTTGGAAAGTTGAAAGGTCTACAATTCAACCATATATTATATGATTATCTTTCTAATAAGAACAGAGTTGTATTTATTGAGTATGACATTTGTGGTATTTTATTCCACAAAAGATAGAGCAGTGCTTACGAACAATAACACTTGCAAATGCAATGACATAACTAAATGCATTTTCTTGTCAAAAAAAAAAAGAAAAACTAAATGCATTTAACCAACAACTCATGGAATGTTCAAAGGTCTACAGTTCAACTAGATTAAGTAAATGACTATCTTTCTACTCCTAATAGAATTCCCTGGAATTCTAAGTAGTAGAAATTCAAGGCCAATGATTAATTGCATTAATGCCATTGAATTTGCTAGTGTTTTTGTACATGAGCACTCCACTATCTTGTGGGGAATTATAAAATACCACAAAAGTCATACTAAACTCATGGAAAGTTCCAAGGTTTACAATTCAATTAGATTAAGATAGTAAATGATTATCTTTCTAATCAAATCGAAGTTAAATATATTTCGTACGACTTTTTTGGGTATATATGTTATTCCTGAATACAGAGGAGTCACCAACAAGAACACTAAAATCATATTTGTTATTATTATTTTTGCCACATTTTTGCGACAACACACAATGTCATCACAAATAAATAACAATTAACGACGACTATTGTCGTCGCTGATATAAAAAATTAATTTGAAACGCCAATCTTGTCGCTAAAAAGTAATTAGTCGTCACAAATAGATCTTCCATTTTAATATCTATCGTATTAATGACGACCTATAGCGATGACTTAAAAATTCGTCGCTATTGTTAATTTGTTTTGAAAATTAGCGATGACAATAATTTGTCATCGCTAATATTTACATATTAGCAACGATTTTTAGGTCGTCACTGAAATTTTGGTCGCTAAAGGCTAAATTTCTTGTAGTGAAATACTACACTCTACCAAGAATTTTAAATATAAAGGTGGGCTATATTAATTTGTGGGCCTACCACTCATTAATTAAATTAAATGTTAGGTTGTCTTGTGTGAGTCAAACATTTAATATTGAGTTGCCTTTTGTGTGAGCCAAACATTTATTGTTGGGTTAACTTTTATGTAGACTTAACATATAAGTACTATTTTTTAAATACAAATTTTTAGTATTAAAAAAGTGGCAAACCGGTTGAACCAGTTCGGTTCCCGGTTTTGCTGATTGAACCGACATTTTCGGTTTGTCCTCACTTTTTCTTAAATTTCGGTTTTTTAAAAGAACCGGACTGAACTAGGCACTTGTCCCCGGTTGAACCGACTAGTCCGGTCTGGTTTTTAAAACCATGACCACCTCAGAGTTTGTGTAAATCCAAATCATTCTCAATCTAGCTCTGACAATCACAGATAGCGTTCTCATTTTGTTCCCAAAATCAAATTTCTTGGTCAAAATAATCCAACCCTTCATGCTATTTTTAAAGAGATCAAATACGGAATTCTTTATACAAAAAATTTAAACCATACCAACCAATACAAAAAAGAACTTAAAACTTTTCTATTAGTTACTATTATATTAATCATTCATTTTTATGGTTACAATTCATAATCCATGTGAGACTTTTCTACTTTAATAATTTTAATTCTTTAAAATGAGTAATATTTTAAGACGTATAATGATAAAACAGAGGACAAACAAGCAGGATGAAATTCAAAAATTCGGGGGGAAAAAAAAAAAAAACCTTCAAGCCAACTTATTTGCTTAAATCCACTTATTGTCCAATTTAAAGATAAGCTTTGTGATTTGTCATATAAGAAAGATAAGCTTTCTTATCCATACACAGAGCTTGTGATTTGTCATATCAGAAAGATAAGCTTTGTTATCCATACATAGAGCATCAGGCAACCCTCATATCAGAAAGCTTTGTGATTTGTGCGGAGGAAATTTTCTGCTCTTTCACTGATAGCCAGCCACATTTAAAGATTTCTAAGCTAGGTCCACGTATTCTCATGGCAGGGTCATGTCAACACATGGAGCGTATTCTCATGTAAGAGGGTTTAGGACGTACTCCTCCCTTAATCTGATACGAGGTTGGATCTCATTCACAAGTCCTACAATCACATGGAATTGGAACTCAACTACCAACAATGTAGGAATTAAGATTGTAAATTTGGGCTCAAAAAAAAATTATAGTTTAAGAATTAAAATATGGAAAGAGTCAACACTTATTCACAAAGTCCTACAATCACATGGAATTGGAAATCAACTACCAAAAATGTCGGAATTAAGATTGTAAATTTGGGCTCAAAAAAAAAAAAAAAAAAACAAAGAGTTTAAGTGTTAAAATATGGAACTTTCTTGGATTTATAGTAATTGAGAAATAAAGATTAAGTTTTTTTCTGATTATTTATTTATTTTTTCAAGTGTATGTTTAATGACAATTAAATATTATTTTTATTATTCTATTAGCCATGTCATAAAATTCTGTATGCCACGTCAATATTTTATTAGTGAGATGATGACAATGATCAAAATGATATATTGTCAAAAAACTCAAGAACTAAATTGAAATATTTAAAAACGTCAGGATCAAAATGAAAAAACTTCTAAAATATAAGGACCAACAATGTAATTTTTCCATTAGTAAATTTCTTTAATAGAAACATTCTTTCCAAAATCAAAACTTTTATTTTTATTTTTATTTTTTAACTTAGTAAATTAGAGATATGAACACTATATTTTTATTTTTTATTTTTTAGAAGAAATGACAATTGTGAATTAAAGATCCTCATTACATTTGTCATCTATAAAAAGAAATTAAGTTTTTATTTATTTTAGTTTTTATTATTGTTAAATTTTTCTTATATTCACTTGTATATATAAAGAGATATCTTTTATTTAAATGATTTAAAATTGATTTAATTTTTATATGTTTCATTAACTATTAGTATACTCAAGCTACGCAATCTCTAAATTATTTAACAAAAAATCTTGATCTGAAATATTTAAAGAATATTAATTATGATTAAAAGTAATTTTTTTTTTTTGAGTTATGTAATCACTAATTTAATGTAAATATTTTTGTTATATATGAGAAATATCATATGTTAAATCATGTTATATAATAAGTTATTCTTTATATTTAATATTTTTTTTTTAGATATATCTAATTTAGTCCCCTAAAAAAATATTACTCTATTGTTTTATATATCTTTAAAAATATATATCTAACTATATCATTGATGCGGATGGTGATACGAAATATTATATTCTAGCATCAACCAATACAGAAAGGAATTTAAAACTTTGCTATAAACCGAAGTACTTATTCATTTTCAACATTGCTACTTGATGTGACCTGAACCCGTAGAGACCCACCGGGTATAGAAAATAGGGACCTATTTAAATCCGGGTCATCCTATTGAGAGGTCTATATCTAACCAATCCTAGTCAGAGATTTGAGGGCACAGCAAATTTATTTTTCGTCAATTATTGGAAAAACTTTATAGTTTACAACATATCTACGTGAGACACACAAATTGATATTTCATCAACAAGACAAGAGGCTCAAAAGGTACATAATTGTGATGCTTTAATTTCATCCACCCAGTTGATGAAAATTGTGATTGTTTTATCCGCTTTTGTTGAAGTTTGAAAATGTTAATGTTTGTAGAACATGTGATTGGTTTAAATGAATTTCAGAAAATGCAAAGAAATTTGATATGTTTTCGAATTTTGTAAGACTTTTGGCTGTGAAAGTATGTACAAACAGGCTGGCAAATGGGAGTTTGGAAAGGATGGAAATCATTTGTGGCAGGACTTGCTAAAGAGTCCTAAGCCACGTTTTATCTTTCAACTCTCTCATTGCCGCCGGTTCCATTGTCCTCTTTAGCAAAAACATCTTTTTCTTTTCCGAAAACAAATTCTTTTTCATTTTTTATTTATTGGAGATAGTATAGATTTTTTCCTTTTTTCCATTGAAAGAAAAGATACTACGATTTTGAATGGTTAAAATTTTAGGACATATATCATTTTGTTATTCATAAACAAAACAAAAGTATTTCTTTTAATATTTCATCTTTAACAATAATGCCTACACTCTGAACTCATTATAAAAGTCGGATTCTTGTTATAAGTTTTTGATATTTAGTAACTCCTCTAAAAAAATAATAGCAGAAATCCTATATGATAAATTTCTTAGGTGGGCCAGTTTTACCGGTCAACAGGACACTAATAAGAATTTTCCTTTTGCCCTTTTTATATTCTCTAGTACATATTTCCTTTATTATATCCCTTCGATTCCATGATATAATATGTTCTTAGCTAGTATTTACTAACCTTCTTTGTTGTCTATAAATCTGAACCGTTTCTCTTAGAGAATTTACACATTATCAAACGGCAAGTTGGGACACCAACAAGGGCAAACTTGCGGAACTAATAAATCACATCTATTCAAGTAAGATATCTCGTTCTTCTATTTTTGGTTATCTTATTTTATTTTTTTAATACGTACTAGTTTTAAATGAGTTCAACCACAAAATCTTTTTAGAAAAATGTAAAAAGAAGTTCAAAAGTGGGCCTACGCAACTTTAATGTTTTTTTTTTTATAAATAAAAGAAGAGATTTGTAGGTGTTGTCATTGTCTTAGTCCACTTTAATTCGGTATAACATGGTGTGGGACACATCTAAGCAATAATAGGGTTTGCCATTACTTGAACTCATAACTCCCAACTTGCAGGTGTGATGAGATATGAGAGCTTCCAGCCACTGAACCACTTTTCCAAAGGCACTCTACTAGTTCTGAATTTTTGCATATTCATGGACCCATTTAAGAATAACAATGATTATGTAGGAAATTGATTACTCCACACCACAACGACAATGATTATTAATATGTATTCAATCGTATGTTATCTTATAAAGTGGATTGTAATGCAAATATAATAGTTAAATGACTAGTCATTTTATATGAGATTTCACGTAATACACTATCTTAACAGAGGTCCGTAGGTGTGGTTTTAGTAAACTTAACTTGTAAAAAAATTTTGTTGTCGAATAAGTTAGGAATATGGGTTTAAATCTTGTTTACACCAAAAATCTATTGGAGTCTTGACTTGATGATCAAAAGCAATTTTCAAGGAGTAGACACAGTTCTATTAATGAGTGTCCTTAAGCCAATAGTTAAAGAAGCATTTCATGCTTTTACTTTATAAGAAGTAGTGAAATTTTAATATTAAAATAATACAAAAACAGTTTTTAAAAGTATTTCAGTCTTTTTATTTATTATTTTAATATTAAAAATTCGTTATTTAGTGTAAATATTTAATGCTTCATAACCATTACCTTAAGGGCACCCGTTAACAAAATCCTATGTTAAATCCTATTGTATCTATTAAAAAAAAAAAATTAAAAAAATTAAAAAAAGGTCTTATGGCTCTTAAAATTCTTTAGCAGATTCCAGCACACATTTTTCTATAGAGCGTTAAGGATCCCATTAAAACCAAAATGAAATTTTAAGCAAAATCTGGAATTCCAAGCATTAGGGCCTATAGTGCACCATCAGATAACATTAATTGCCATATGTTTGGAAATTCTGCTAAAGAGCTACTCCCTTAAAGTCGAAAAAGCAGCCTTAAGCTAAAGTTGGAATTTTGAGCTTTAACATTAAATTATTTCATGCTTTTTAGTCCTTTTATATCAATGGGCAAATTCATCGAGGCTTTGCATGCCTAACAGGAAGTCTGTTTAGGATAGTGGAGGCATTTTAAATTTTACTATTTTGTCTTTTTCCAAGCTGCTCATATATATAATTTTTGAACATGTCACATTAGATTCTTATAGAATTCAAATGATTTGACCATGATATAAACCCATAAAATGATATCATAAGATTTATTGATTCGATGATAGCCATATATATGTATTTATACTTCAAAGTTATCTTGGGAAACAAGGTCGCTGTTGAGATTCAAGAAGAAACTCGTAGCATTAATGGATGCTGGACTGTTCAAGAAGGTAGAGATTCAAGAAGAAATTGGGGATTTCAATCCCAGGCAGGTGGAGATTCAAGAAAAAATAGCAATGGATGTTGGACTATTCAATGCAGTAATTTCTGGGAATGTCAGTTTCTTTGAAGAAATTGGGCTTGAGCATTTAAATCTCGAGCATGTGACAGAGAGGGGGAACTCTATTCTTCACGTGGCAGCAAAATCTGGAAAATTGCAGATCATGAAAAAGGTCCTCGATTTGCAGCCATCACTTTTGGATAAGACAAATGGCAAAGGCAACACTGCACTACATATTGCAGCAAGCTTAGGGTATTTTGACATGACAAAGCTACTAATAACTTTTGCAAACGAAGTTGAAAAGAAAATGGAGCTACTAAAGATGCAAAATCTGGAGAAGAACACAGTACTGCATGAGGCTATAATAAATGATCATTATGACATTGTGGAGTTATTAATTAAGGAACACCCAAGGTTGACTTTGTTTACAAATAATGCTGGGGAATCCCCTCTCTTCCTAGCAGTGGATTGCGGATTTCACCAAATTGCTCTTCACATCCTAGAAGCCGTTCCAGAATGTGCTACTCCAGAATGTTCCTATGGAGGAAGGAAAAGCATGAATGTCTTGCATGCAGCTGTCATTAATCGCACAGAAAGTGGTAAGTATCTTCAACTATATCTCAAGTTTTCTTTTGCTTTTTTTTTTTTTTTTGGTATTTATCCAAAGAAGTAGGCTGATTATACTTATACAACAGGCAACGTACAAGCAGAATTGTTGTGCTGATCAAAAATACACTCTAACATTACTTACAACCACTCACTATACAAATTTGAATAGAATGAAATCTTCCATTGACTAAAGAAATGGGGATTATTCTAAAGCTGATTATCTAAGTGTAGCGTCTTCTGTTGTTTCCTGATGATACAATTTGGTATGCTCATTTTAGCAAGGGCCGGCTCAAGGAATTTTGGGGCTTAAGGCGAAAGCTTTAAGTGAGGCTTTTTCTAATATTTACATATTAATTAAATGATATTTAATTTTCACCCAATTTTTTTGTTGTGTTTTGTTTAATACTATTAACAAATTTATCCATAGATTTTTTTGTGATTCAATTTTTTTTTCAATTTTATTTTTTTGAAGTTTTTGATATACAAATAGATATTTGGATAAATTATACTGACCCCTTCTTGTTTTAGTGAAACTAGACTCGGCACACCCTAGTTTCTAAACATGACACTCCGCTCCAACTTTTCGAAAATAATTAACACTCCGTCCCTTTTTGACCAAGTTTGACTAACGATGTTCAGTTTTATTAATAAAATTATGCTAATATCGATCATGTCACAAAAACATTACGTGGATTAGTTATATTATCAATTGACAAAAGAAATGTTTGAAAAACCTAAATACAAAAAATTAATAAGTATTTTTGGATCTCAAAAAGTAAGAAGAATGAATTTTGACTAAAAAATTAAAAGAATATGATTTAATTATTATTTAGATTTAAAAAAAAAAAAATGCATATCAAGCCTATCCTGCAAACTCTAAAGACGAAAATAATATTTTTTCCTAATATTATAGTATTTTTCTTTCAATTATAAATTATAATATATATATATATATATTTTACTTTTCTGTCGTATCTTTTTTGAATCGTTAGATAGCCTTAACCCGTGTAACAACATGATTCTCTCTCTCTCTATATTGGCAGAATTTGTGCAAAAAATGTTAGACGGATTTCCGCAAGCAATTTTTGAAGCCGATGATGACTTTGGCTGGATTCCTCTTCATTATGCTGCAGATAACTAATACTTAATCTAGTGCTTATTTTTCTGTTAGACAGAAAAAAAAAAAAACTAATGCTTAAAATTTGTAACCTTTAGCTCCCCCACCAACTTATTCCAAAAATGTTAGACAAAAAAAAAAAAAACTAATGCTTCTTCTATTTTTCTGTTTTAGAAAAAAAATTTAGTGCTCCAGATTAACTAATACGCAATATTCATTAAATAATGTTATTTAGTTATTCTATTAGAAACATTGGATAGAAAGTTAATGTGGGAGTAAACCGAGGGACATAAAGTGTAACATTTTTATTAGTTTAGGGATGAAAAAAGAAATTTTGATAGTTTAGAAACAAAAACCAAACTTAAATGTAAATTTAATTTATATTAACTTTTAGATAGCCTTATAAAAGCATACAAGAAATATATATGGCCCTTTATTATTTCAATGTGCATGGGCAGAGTATTTTGATCAGTAATTATATATCAATTTGTTTAGTGGAATTGACAGCAAGGTTATATCCTTTCAATAAGAAGGAATGTAAAGTATAAATTTTTTTTACCCAATGTGAAAGTAAAGAACCTAAAAATATTTTGACCTATTTATCATCAACACATGCTAATTATCTAACCCGTAGCAATATGATTCTTCCTCTCTCTTTGCAGATTTTGTGCGCAAGTTGATGGACAAATTTCCAAACGCGATTCCAGGAGCGGATGAGTCTGGCAGGATTCCTCTTCATTATGCAGCACATTTTGGCACTGCAGAAGTTGTCAAACTATTTTTGGAAAGAAATATTTCCATTGCTTACAAAAAGGACAAAGAAGGCATGTCTGCTCTTCACATTTCAGCTAAGGAAGGACGTGTTGATGTAATGAGAATACTCATTGGAAAATGTCCATATACTTGTGAATTGTTGGACAACAAGTGTAGGACTGCTCTTCATCTTGCCGTGGAAAGTGGAAACAGAGAAGCGGTGGAAATATTCCTCAAGGAATTAGCTTTTCAGGATCTCATAAATGAGCAAGATGAAGATGGAAACACACCTTTGCATCTAGCTGCCATCAATGGGCTTTATCCAATATTAATGACACTTGCAGATGACAAGAGAGTTGACAAGTGGGCTTTCAACAAGGAGGGGAAGGACATTGCTGACATTATTCAATTACATAACCAGTTTACAGTTTCTGAAAAGGTAAGCCTCGCAAACTGTGTATAGTAATTAAATATGGATGAAAAATTATATAAGTTTTACCAAAGGATATTCAAGAAAAGGCTACTCTTATGTCTAATTTGCAAGCACAAGGAAGCAGTGGTGTAGCCAGAAAATTCTTTCAATGGAGTCATTCAATTCATATGCGGGAACATAACTAAGATTTAAAATTTAAGGAGGCCAAAGCATGAACTAAAAATTCAAATAAAAAAATTATTAATGTATATATTAAACAAGAAATAGAGAGACGGAACAAGAATTTGACTTTCTCATTATCTACAAAATAAATAAAAGTTTTATTAATTATCTTATTATATTTTTAATAGGCTTTTCACTAACAAATTCATTAGTGTTATTAATCAAATTCATTATTCAAACTCAATTATTATATCACTTTATTGTCTTGAACTAGAAACTTCACATTCACTTCATTCACTAAAGAGCCTGTTTAGGTTAACTGTTTAGAAAAGTGCGTTTTTAAACCACTGATGGTGTGTGATTGGCCCGATTAGTAAAGTTTATTTTTTTTCATTTTATGGATCCATTTGTAATTTTTGTGGGAGTATGGAGGCTATATATATATATGTATTTTTTTTTTTTTCCAAGGGAGTTAAAAAATGATATGATGATAATTTTGGTAATATTGGTCCCCGCTTTTCGTGTTTTTAAAAAAAAAAAAAAAATTAGCAGTGTCAAATTCTAAAACTCTCAAATTTCTAATATATATACCTAAGTAAATATATATATATATATATATTATTATTATTTAGGCTCGAAATCACTTTCCTCAAGCAACAACAAAAAAAAAAAATCGATTGGTATATATCAGAAAAGCCCCAAAACATAGACCTCAAAACAAACTGTAAATAATATAAATGCTTTCATATTTAGTTTGGTAAATGAAATCATTATAAAAGTATCCATTTATGGATTTTTTTTCTTTTTCTTTTTTCATTTAAAACATCTGGAAGAATGGAATTGGAATCTAGATCTTTTTTCGTAAGAGAAGGGACATGTCATTGAACTATATAACTCTTCTAATAAGGATTAGAATTTTTGAATTTAAAATCTTCTTTCATGCAAATCAATACCTCAAACCGATAAGGCGGGCTTGAGGGACCATATACTCAAGATTTAGATGGAAATTGCTATTTTAGGTATTAGTCTCTGACTTTACCTTCTGAAAGCTTGCAGGAAGAAATTATGTCTACGTGGAATAGACACGTAGTTCTACCGAGTTCGAAACGAGTGGATGACAGCCAGACTACGAAAGTTCAAGAAAAAAGGGAACCTGCTGAAGAAGTTAAGAATGTGTCCGAATTCCATCTAACGGCAATCACACTCATTGCAACTGTCACCTTCGCAGTATCCTTGCAAGTGCCTGGTGGATACAACTCCATGGGCAAGGCAGTTTTAAATGAAAACAATAACTTCAAATACTTTCTGATATTTGATTCATTGGCCTTTGGTACCTCAGCAGGGTTAATGCTTATGCACTTAATTATTCTATTGGCACCAAAAGAAAGTGGATGGTTCGACGGGGTCGTCTCCTTTGCAAAACGTTTAACAATTCCGTTAATTGGAATTTCCGTTATCCTAATGATTTTAGCCTTTTGGTGGGGCTTAAAATCAGTATGGGATGAAAAATCAACTTTTACTTCTGTAATTAATAGTTGTATATTTATTTCTTTTGCTATGCCCTTCTTTTTGTCCGTTCTGTTTTGTCTTCTTCTAATCATCTGGGTTTGGATAGCCATCGAACTCATCCTTGTTTGGGTCTTTGAAGCAATATTAGATGTGTAATAAGTGAGTGATTCAGTGATAGAAAAAAAGTACTGTAATAAATGAGCGATTCAGTTTCATCCACTACTTTACTAGTCGTGTTGCATTTTCAGCCACACAAGTCACCAACACAATAATTTCTCCTCATCCCGAGAAGTTATATCCATATGATCAGAAAAACCAAAAATTGGATTGAAATCTCATGTTTTTTGTTTGAGAAAGAATTGCATAGAAATAACTTTTAATCGATCAAATGAAGAGTTGGAAAGTAATTTTTGATATCATTCATCGGTTTAAATATATTAAAATAATGTTTAAAAATTTAAAACGTTGTTTTGTTATTGGACGAGTAAAATCAAAAATCACTTTCAATAGATGAGTCGAGATTAAATGTATTTCATCAAGCAATAGTTTTTAATATTACATAGGAACTCGGTTCCTAGAATGTCCAACATCAACATAAATTCAATGTAAGTATAATTCACATACTCATAAAAAAAAAAAAAAAAGAAAAAAAAATTCACATGCTCACATTCACATATCTGATATTTGTAGCTCAAAGTCCACATTCACACTCTCACCTAATTCCTAGCTATCTACATTAAAGCCAATTCACTCCCTTCCTATTTTTGAGCACTTTATTTCATTAACTATTATTTTAGGGGAGTGATTTCCACACCAAAACATGTTATTTCAACACTAAAGTTTTGACTTTTACAAATAAATTTTTTTTTTTTTTTGTGTGGAAATATCACTCCATTATATATATATATATATATATTTCCCACTCACACGGAAAATTATAAAAATACTTTAGGAGTACATTAAATATGTATTCCCCTCATATGAATAGTATGTCCTATCATAAACTTATTTAGTGGGTTTACTACTTATGTAACAGGAAGAAATACGTATTTAATATACTTTTAGAGTATTCCATAACTACTCCACTCACACCGAACCAGTTCAACTTGCATAAGTTATAGTGATTGTCAATTTTGAGACTAGCCCATTTGTGATGAGGCCTTGGATTGCCCTTAACATCAAATCTGTAAACTATGAGTTTCTTGAGGAGACATTTGGGTCTAAGAGTCAACTTCTCCTCCAATCCAATCCTGTTCATAAAAAAATCCCAGTTCTGATTCATGTTGACAAGCCCATCCCTGAGTCTCTAATCATTGTTCAATACATTGACGAGCTTTGGAGCTCTAGTCCCTCTATCCTCGCTTCTGATCCTTATGATCATGCTATTGAGCGATTTTGGGCTGCCTATACTGATGAGAAGGTACGACTTACGAGACTTTTGTTTTGTTTTGTTTTGTTTATTGATTTCCTGCTTAATAGCATTTCTGTTATTTTAGTCTAGTTGTTTATTTGTGCTAAAGTGTAGAACTTGGACCGTTGCATTTATATGTATATGTATATACAATTGACTATTTACAGCTTTGGGAAGGTGGAAGTTATTTAACTACGACAAATTATAGTTTGAACTTTGGGTAAAACTTAGGTACAGTTCCTTAAGTAAAGTATATTAGGTTTCTAGTTGAATTCAAATACATTGAATTTAAATATTCTTGGAAAATATAACATTGTTTGTGTTTCATCGGTTAATACAACCATGAATTTGAATTTAATTAAGAAACCTAATGTATCTAACCTAAGGAATTGTACCTAAGTTTTACCCTTGAACTTTTTGTATGATTAGGGATGGTGGTATTCATTTTGTTCGGGAAACACTCGTTATATTTGTTACATATTTATGCAATAGACGTAATAATGTAAAATAAGAAAATATAATTATTTGAATTCCATGAGATGACCAACAGACTCGTGAGTCTTGATAATTAGAAAAAAGAACCACTTCTTTTACCCTAGAACAAATCATATTGATAGGGATGTTGTTATTGATGAAAAGATGAGGGAAAATAATTCAAGATGGTTTGGTCATGAGCGAAGAAGAGTGATTAATGAATGAGTGAGGAAGATTGAGTTGATTGGAGTCGAAGGAACATAAAAAGTAGAAGAAGACCTAAAATAATGTTAGTAGAAGCAATGATAGATAATATGTCAATTAAGAAAGTAACATAGAGTATAATTTCATATAAAGCAAAATGAGAGAAAATAAGAAGAAGAAAAAAAATACATGCGACTAATCCTAATTAGTCTATTGAGAATTCTAAAATTTTAGAACTAAAGCTTAGTTGTTATTGTTTAGTGAACAAATCATAGGGAGTAATTCAAGTAATGCTTCTATATTTACTGTAGGCATCCCAAATGTCATCCGTCTTTGGAGTGTGAAAAAATGGTTGGTAACTTGTTTACAATGGATTTCAATAGTTGGTGGTTTATAAGATTTATTTTTTGTAAAGATTTTTATGAAGACCCATCATGTAGAGAGACTATGAGAGTACATCTCAGTATGTGGAATTCAGGCTTAAATATAGACCAATTGGTTCATAAGGGATGCTGTTTCTTGTTTGGTCACTCCAATTAAATCAGGCTGTGGCATATCATTACGATTTTTTTTTTTGTACATATCATTTTTAATTTTTCAGTCATTATGAATTTCAAATGGGTGTAGTGGTTCCCTGCCTTGAGAGGCCTTAGGGTTGCCCAAGAAGATGAGGAGAGGAAGGCGTTGAAGGGTCCAGTGATTGAAGGGATTGTGCTGTTGGAGGAAGCATTTGGGAAGTGTAGCAAAGGAAAGGCTTTCTTTGGTGGAGATCAAATAGGGCTCATTGATATTGCTTTTGGGTGCTGCTTGGGCTGGCTGAAAGTGACAGAGAAGCTGAGTCGGGTGAAGCTGCTGGATGAAGAAAAGACTCCTGGGCTTGTCAAGTGGGCCGAGAGGTTTTGTGCTGATGGTGCTGTTAAGGGTGTTATGCCAGAGACCGAGAAACTTGTAGAGTTTTCTAAGGTTCTTCTGGCCAAACTGAGTGGGGCTCCTACTAAGAAATAAGTTTTTGTGAACAACTTTAATTTTGATAATGGAAGTAGCTGATGGCCTCTGTTTTGTTGTTTTTGCTAGGAATTTGGACTTTTTGTTTATGAGGTACCTGAAAAATGTAGTGCAAAATAATTCAACTTCCTTTAAGTAATTCAGTTTGGACTTTTGGGTGTCGTATTAAAAGTATTGTTCTAGATCAATAGCCACTCTACATGAGATGGCTTACGGTCAAATTTTTCAGACTCCACACTCCAAGGTCAAAAGCTGGCTCTAATCAATTATGATCCTTGTGTTACATTGATAAATTAAAGGGGAAGTATCAGTTGAGTTCACATGCACTACACATCCTCTAAATGTGGATATGAATGTTCATAAATTGTGAACATGCTCACATTTTGTGAATATTAATGTCCACAATTTTTGAGTGGTGTGAAAAATATATTTCGTAAGGATGGTGTGAATGAAAAATTAATCTAAAGGGACAACGTTTTTTTTTCTCAACTATTGAGGTGGCATATTATGATTAATGTATAATAAAAATTATGTGTGAAAATAATGTTGTGTCATTCAAAATGGTCACCAACATTGTGAAAATTTTTGTTCCTTACCAAATTCATTGTAATGCATTGACTTTTATATATTCAGCATGTTGTAGTGATTTTCATTTTATTTTTTTGATCAAATGTTGTTGTGAATTATACAATATTGTTTGCTTATTTTAATATAATATTCCAATTTTAAAACTTTTGACATGCTTGTGGGCCGTAGTGCCATAGTATGAAACATTGCTTGCGAGTGTAATACTAATAAACTAGTTATTTCATGATTCACGTTACTGTAATAATACTTCAAACACCATTAGACTACTCACATTTTTTATATATTTTTTATTCAAACATTGTTAATTTTTTTTCAAAAAATATTTATTATATTATTAGTCAATCATAAATTTTGAGCATCCCTCCTCATATTCATTTATAAAAACAATATATTATTGAAATAAAACTTTATGTTTGTTCTAAAAAAGTGAAAATAATATCCACTAGCTCCAATAAATTTTGGTATTTTTTATTTTCTTTTTGGAGATTGAATATTTACTATTTTATGAGTTTAAGTTTTACGTATAGATTTCTTTTAGGAATTTGACTTGAGTCCATTGCACTAGAGCACTGGACCAATCATTTTCCACTGCTAAGTGGATGAAGTCATAGTGGCAACCTTTTTTCAGAAGATTTTCTTTGAAAACAAGAGTGGTTCTTTTCAAAATTAGGTGTATAAGTGTGGACAATCCAAAATTATGAAAATATTATAAATTTATGAAGGATATCCAATCTAACTCTTAGATGCAATATTACTTAGCAAAAAATGATGGATTATTATTTGCCAACAAAGAAAGAGATCATGCAAGATTCTATGCATAAGCCTCACATACACGAACAACCCCAATTGCATTATTATAATAACAATTGTAGAGGATATGATATGACTTCATGGTAGCTAATTTTGATATGCATTCCTTTTTCTTTTTCTTTTTTTTTGGGATTAAAGAATGGAATTAAAAAGTAATGATGTCATGAAATAGGGAGCTCAAAATCTAAAAGGGTGTCCTTAAAAAAATAAAAAATAAAAATTATAAGAGAGTCCATCCGAGATATGTTTTTGTTGATCCTTTTACTTGAGCTCAAGCACAAGTTGCTTTTGAAATTGTCATTTTACTTAAAACTGTTTGGTACTTGAAAATAGTTTGTATCATCAGAATATGCACATGAATCTCTATACATTTATGATGCAGAGTGCGAAACTTGAAACTAACAACTCTTACCCATGGTTTTAAAAACTGGAAAGGGGAGTGATTCTCGTATCACTGGTCTGACCGGTGGTCAAACCGGTGACGTCATAAATAATTTAATTAATAATTTTAAAATTATATAAATAATTAAATATATACATAAAAATATTTGTAACTAATAATATTGGGTTAACAAATGCATAGCAAATTTTAAAATACTTTATATGAGTTTCGACATTTTATAATTTGTGAAAAAAAAAAATCAGAACTAAGCAAAATGTAACTATGTAAATATGTAACTAAACATATTAACATTACGAAATAATGATCCTTAAACTAAATAAGTTTTGAATTCCATTACATCCAAACAACAAAAAACGTTAAATGTTCATTTGATAATCAAAACTAAGCAAAATGTATCTATGTCAATATGTAACTAAACATATTAATATTAGGAAATAATGATCCTTAAACCAAATAAGTTCTGAATTCCATTACATCCACACAACAAAGAACATTAAATGTTCATTTGATAGCATTAAACAAGTCTCAATAGTCATTTCATAATAAATACTTGAAATCAACATCATCATGCACACCAAATCCTCCACCACCACCACCATCACCATCCTCATCCTCATCTTCATCCACATTCTCCTTCTCCTCCTCCTCCTCCTCCTCCTCATCATCATCATCATCGTCATCATCGACTTCAATAGGATCATTTCGAATGTTAAATCCAGGAGGAGCATCTTGTTCTTCATTAAATGATCCCAAATCAATCCCACAAATTCCATCATCTATACAATCCAACACAAAAGAAGAATAATAAATAAAAATTTAATTCCAATAATTATTTCTAATAATAGTCTAATTGAAATTTGCAAATTAGGCAAAGTATTTACAAAATATCTTATAAACCAACCTCCTTATACATTGTGAGAAGACCGTTCATTTTATATGCTCCTTCTTCATATAATGCAGTCTCTAACTCCTCATAATCAAGATATGGAGGTTCTTCATCTTCCACGATGCAAAACTTCATTTTGTCAATACTTTTATAATCAATAAGATCAAAATTTAACTTTTTAATGTTGACTCTTTGCCATATGATGAACAATTGAATAATTAGTAACCAAGTATTACAATAAAAGAAAATAAGAAAGAATAGTTTTCTAATAATTGAATTCAAGTACAACATTTAAAAACCTATTTTTCAACCGGTAGTTATAATGAACAAATACAAGATCATTAAGTCATTGATGCTCTAATCTATTTCTCTTTTTGATATGTATTCGTTCAAAAACACTCCAATTCCACTCACATCTCGAGGAGGAAGCTATTTGGCCAAGGATCCTAATTGCAAACTTTTGTAAGTTTGGAGCACAACCACCCCATATCAATAAACAAGGCTATACTTTATATATATATATATATATGTTATAATTGACAATATCTCACCCGGTTGAGTTGTCTTGCTTGTTTCTAGTGCAAATAACTTCCCAAAAGTTCCAACTCGCTCTTGAAATAGCTTTTATTGATCCACCAACTTATGTCGACCATTGGACACTCTCATTTCAAGACCATTTGTCAAAGCGCCATGTACCTTTTGCCTTTTACTCGAAGTCGACGGGTCATATTGAAATGCGGGATTCAACCAATAAGCTGCAGCATGAATTTCTTGAGAGAATTGAATATCTCAACGATCCTTGATAATATTGATATATGGCTCCCAAGCTCGGCCCAATACGTATGATAAGAATCAACAATCATTTAGACTTTTCTTTTTGCCTCTTTCAACAAAGGTACTCGAAGAGCATGATAATTTGGGCCCTTATATCCTGGACCAATAAAAGCTGTAGCATTCAACATAGGTTGATAATAGCTTAAATTCACAACATTCAGTGGAATGCAAGCATCATACATGAATCTTGCTATAGCCATATCAACCCTCCTCTTGTTTGTTTTTGGTAGCCAACACACTTTTAATAGAAAGCTGAGCTCCTAGTGTTGTTCTCGGTGCAAAGTATTTGTCCATTTCACCAATTACCTTCATTTTGCCTAGATTGGATTTAGATGAATCCCTGCTAGGACCAATGTTATTTCCCCTACCTAAATTCCCACCACTAGAACGAATTTCTTGAACTACTTCATATTCTTGTGTTTCCTCTAATGGTGAAAAATTAGAATTTTCTTGATCCTCTTTCGCTTGTTGTTTAGTTTTAACAATTTCCTTCAAATTTTCCCACATTTGAAATCTAACCTCATACGGTACACTCCTACACGATGCCACATCACCTTTCACCCCAACTAGATGTCTCTTCATCCTATTGATACCCCCACCTTTATAAACTTTCCCACAATATAGACATTTAAAACTACTTTTTCCATCATTCACCTCTTCAAGTACATGACTCCATGCAGATCACATTTTCCCCCTATAGATGACCTAGTTGTAGATTGTGCGGAGGTAGAATCCATTTCAATTTTTCACACAACAACGACAAACTGTCAGCAACCATTTTCAACATAAAAAATAGCCAACAAACATTTTCAAGTCAACAAACAAATAAGCACTCACCATTTAATCCAAAAGAATACTTAGCATCTAATCCAGAAGATACTCTGTCTAAGGTGTAAAAAAAGAAAAAAAAGAAAAAAGAAAAAACAAGGGAAAACAGTGGAAAAAATTGTATAGTATGCTTTCTAAACTTCCAAACCAAAAAACTAAAAATTTTCTAACTTCTATGCCAGTTAGATTAACACTCAACATTTAAATTTTTTTCTAATTTTATAGAAAGAATATCGAGAATCCGGGGAGACAGAGTGAAGCCACCACAACAGCCTCTACGAAATGTGCTTGTAAAAAAACCCAAATCAAAACCCACAAAATTGTGACAAAATGAAACCCACAAAACCCATGAAACCCAAATCAAACATTTCAACAAATAATGAAATACCTAAATCAAACAGACTCAATTTGAGTGAGAGACCGTGAGAGTTAGAGACTGTGAGCCACTGAGTTGAGACAGTGAGAGTGAGAGACCGTGAGTCACCGTGAGAGTGAGAGTGAGAGTGAGAATGAGAGACCGAGAGGGAGAAAGTGCGATAGTGAAGGGGGCCGTGAGGGAAGGGCCCCGTGAGTCACCCACTAAAATTCGTTTTCATTTTGGTTAAAGAAATCATGGAGGTCGTGGTGCTTACGAAGTGAGGTGAGTTTGAGGCCAAGAAGAGAGAGCGATAGATGGAGGTCCAGTGGGACTACTGAAGCGGCATGATCGAGAGGGTTAGAGTGAGAGTGAGATTGTGAGAGACTGATCAGAGGGAGTGAGTTGAAGGGGGGGCATGAGGGAAAAGGGCAAAATTGAAAGCAAAAAAAAAAAAAAAAAAGGGTGAAAGTTAGGTTTAGGTTAAGGAAAAAAGAGCCTAAAATGGCGTAGTTTCAATATTAGCGGAACTGGGCCAAAACCGGTTCAACCGTGCGGTTTTTACGGTTGAACCGTTGGTTTTTGGGTTTTGACCATGTTTTCTTAATTTTCGGTTTTTAAAGAGAATCGGATCGGATAAGGCATCGATTCCCGATTGAATCAGACAGTCTTATCCGATTTTTAAAACCATAAATACAACACAACTTAGTTGTAGGCTATGCATTCGGGGTTATTAACCCTTTACATTGGGTGGGATACTTTCATAAACATAATTAAAAAAGCATAAAAAACAAAAACAAAAATTAAAGCAAAGAAAGAAGTAGATTATATGAGGAAAACGTATGGCCAATACTAATCGAAATTATTATTTAAAACAATTTAAAATCCAACCAGAAAAAAATAAAAATAAAATCCTTCAAGTCATGCAAGCATCAAACAAGAAACTTCAATAAGTCTTACAAATAGTATAGCCATTTTAAATCTCAAGCAATCTTATTCACACAGAACACTAATATATAATATATTTCATGCCAGGCATGAAGCAATGATACGGCTTTCTCCGCATTGACTGAATGTTCCACCTTCCTCATTATCAATTAGTTTATGGGATCCTTATGACTTTGGCGAGGCAATTGTCTTTAAGCATTGGTCCTTGTATGTAACGTAATGGGGATTCTGGAAACTCAATAGTAATGAAGTAATTGCTAATTTTGCCCATATTGTAAAGGATTGAGGAAACTCAATAGTTTTGGAGAAAATAGAGTAGCAAAATGGTAATGGCAAGCCTTACCAGCTTGCATAATCAATTGAATTTCTATGGAATTCTAAAGAGCATATCTAATGTGCATGGTGATGTTTCATTCTGTGATGTCCTAAAATTTGATAAGTGTATGTACGCTGAGTCCCACATCGGGCATATACTGGGTCGAACTGAGTTATTAACAATTACAAGGAGTCTCAATTGTAACTTGACTAGTCCTTTTAGGGTATAAGCTAGCGCAGATGTGACTAGCGCTTTCTTTGGGTTGTTACACATTCTCTAGATGATAGAAAAGAAAATAAAATTGTTTACCATATAGTAAAGATTTGAGAAACTCACTTGTAGTTAAGTAAAAAATGATGTAGAAAAATGCTTATCACAAGCTTGGCCAGATCACTTCCAGGACAAAATCTGCTACCCGCTCCAAAGGGAATAAAAGCCTCTGCTTTAGCTTTTAAATTCTGTTTACAAGAAAAATAACAATTCAGTTCCTTCAAGAAATATAAATGTATGGTTTGTTGAGGTTATCCCTTAACAATCTCCAAGGTAGCCTTGAGGATTTTGTGTTGGAACTAGGGGTTTGAACAGAACCCTTACAATTCATCATGGCTCTAAAATTTCCCAAAGAAACCTAACTGCAATTGAAACTTGGAGTGAAAAGAATCCATTTGTGAATGACTTGAATGTGTTTGGCTGTATTTTCTTAACTCATGTTCCAAAAGAAGGCATCAACTTGATGAAGTTAATTTGAAGTGCATCTTTATGGGCCATAGCTCAAAATCAAAGGATTATAGACTATTTAACTTGAAGAACAATAAAGTTATTATTTGTACAAATTTTGTTTTTAATGAGAAGGTCCCTTAGGATTGGAAAGCAAAGAAAGTACAAGATCAAGTCACTACTTCTAATGAAGAATTTGAGAATTAAAAAAATGAAAACAAAGATGTTCTTGAAGCTTCATAAGAAATGTCCCCTATTGGTAGCTCACAATTATCTCCAATTGTTCCATCAAGTTCAAATTCCTCATCTTCAACTTCTATTCCAAGAAGAATGAGAAGACTCATGTTGTAACTTTTGTGTTGTTGAACCGAAGCTTTGAAGATGCAATTTAGAAAGAAACTTGGAAGAAGAAATTTATGCGATTGACAAGAACAAAACTTGGGAGTTGGTGGATGGAGGTGGCGAAAATAAAGTATAAAACAGGCCCATGTAAAGGATGGCCCAATTCGCATACAAATGAAGAAAGAAGCAAATTGAGTTCGGCCCAATTCATACAGGTGGCAAACATGACTCCAAAAGGAATAATAGGGACAAAATAGTAGATTGTATTTTCTTTAGTTTATTTAAGAACTATCCCACATCGGAAAAAGGAGTACAGAATACGAGGCATGATGTAACATAAAGTCAAAATCAATCATTAATGAGAAGGATTTTTTTTTTCTAGAAAGTTTGACAAAAGTACTTCTTTCTACTTTAAGAAATTAATTGTAGCATCAAACTGACCCACTACAGTGGAGATGCCGAAAGACAAAGAAGGTAATTATTATGAAGTGGATTTTCAAAATAAGTTCAATCCAGATGGATCCATTCAAAAGAAAAACCAAGACTTGTAGCAAAAGGGTATTCTGAACAACCTGGAATTGACTTCCAGGAAATTTTTTTCACCCGCGATTTGACTGATTAGAGCTCTTACTGTTTTCATGCCTCAAAAAGGTCCCTTTTTTTTTTTTTTTTTTTTTTTTTTTTTTTTTTTTTTGCATCAACTTGACATAAAGTCAACCTTATTAAATGGTGTTTTACAAGAGGAAGATTATTGTTGCTGGTTACTGTTTTTTTAAAAAAATAAATAGTAATTATTTAGGAACAAAATTTATAATGAAATTACAAAAAAGTATTCAATCTTAGTAGTAGATTTAGCATTGAAAATATTTAAATTTGAAATCGGATGTCAAATAGATATTATTAGTATTTTATTTATAATATAGAAAATATAATATAAATTTAGTATACAAACATAAATTGAAAATGAGTCAATTATAAAATTTAAAATTTAAATTTTACAATAGAGGCTTGGTATACTGATTGGGTTTGGGTTTGACCTGGTTCGGTTGGACCAAACTTGAGGACAGGTCATAAGCGGATCGATTAAAATAGGTTGTTATTCCTATTACCCATACTCTCTTTTCATGTTGGCTTAAGTAGATTAACGGGTTTAGGTCCAATTCTACCCAGTTTTGTTTTTGTACCTTATCCTTTTTTTTTTTTTTTTTTTTTTTTCAACAGCATTTGAAATGAGAAATTTTACATGTAGATGATTGTTTCTACTGTTGGGGTTAGATTTTAGGTGGGCTCAAAAAGTCAAAAGCCTAAGCCAACACACATTTGGCCCTAACCCTTATATATTAGGTCCAATCACTTTTGTATTCCGCTCTTTCTCCTTCTTTCCCATGTAACCTATATAAACGTCTCCCTCTTCTCATGTAAAGGGTGGACAAAATTGGATGGAAAAGACTTTAATTCCCTCCATGGATGAAGGCATCATGACCAAACCACGTAAATCTTGGTGTTCACTCTCCCTCTCTTCCTCCCCATCATGCTAGAACCCATTTTTACGATTCCAACCTTACAAATAAATTGCAGAACGTTTTTAAGCCCCTACATCTACAATTTATATGGTGAGTACCATTCTTGCATGTTCTTTAAGATTGTTTTTGGTGATTATGACTTAGCCAGCATAAGAGTTTAGAGTAAATGGATTTACGGCTTACACTTGTTCCAATCATACTTGTCTCATCTTATCTATTTACACTAAAATTTAGTCCTACTATTTTTGATAAAGTATGGATTAGTCCAAAGTCCTACAATACCTCATTTCAGATTGACTAATGTTATTAGGGACACAAAAAATTTCATGACATGACTAGTAGTTATAATTGGAGTAATATATCATTTTCATATAAACTCATCACTGACATTACTTTTATTTGCACCAATCACAACAGGTTATGTTAGCAGTTATGAAAAATATTGTATGTATTGACTAATTATTTGAGATTATATTTGTCCCTCAAATCAAATGCTTGGGAGACAACATAAATTAATTCGAAAAAGAAATGTTGAATGGTTTTTAAAGCATAGAAAATATTAGATATGGTTAAAAGTTTGAGACATATTCTACTTTGTCATCCAAAAAAAAAATCATTTAGTTTTCAGTCACTATCATATAGATTTTTTTAATTTTTTATTTTATATGTTAAGACACATAAAAGTGACAGTCATTATTCAAGTTAACTAAAATTAATTTATTTGTATACATTTTATGTTTTCTAAAAATATTATTATTGTAATATTTAATTTATTTTAAAAAAAGACATTGATTTAAAATGTTTAAAGAATATTAATTATAATTCTTTAATTTAAAGGCTAATTCCACATAACTTAATGAAAATATATATATATATATATATATATATATATTTTGAATTATATAAAACGTGGCTGATGAAATTTTCTGTTATACGAGAAAAATACTAATCATGTTAAAAGACATTTTTAAGTTTGAATTACAAATAACACACAAACCCTCTTTTTTCGTGTGGATTTGGATGGGTTAATAGCTCCCTATCCAATTTTTCCAGCTCTAAAAATATGCCCTAATTAGGCCAGTCAAGAACATTCACCAACGCCCAATAGGCATTTGACTGAGAGGTGTAACTCCCCTCCCCAAGATCCCCACCCCTAATGGGCATGGGTTCAAGTCCCCATTTAATTAACTTAAGATTTTTGCCTCATACTCAAAATAAAAAAATAAAAAAACATTGACAAGAGAATGGAGAACTGATAAGAAACTCTCCATACCTTAGGAAGATATTCCATTTCTTTAATATCCTTAAGTATCAATCCTTTCTAGTTAGATGGTCTTCTCTCTATGATCTCTTCTTGCTCTTCCTCAAAAAAAAAAAAAAAAAGGATTATTTCATAGTTAAAATCAATGAGCATCCGCATGGATGTGGATCTGAATCCAGCATATGCATTTTCAATACAAAATAAATATTTGATGAAAATTTCTATATGGTTTTTTTTTTAGACAACTCTATCAGTTTAAGCTAATAGGTAATAGCGTAGTATACATATTTATACCTTGCAACTATAAATAATTGGAGAAAATACACTTTGGATCCCTAAAGTTTATCTACTGAGTGTTTTTAGCCCTAAAGTCTAAAAAGATGATCGCTTTTTGTATTTGAAGTTTTAAATGAGTACTTTTAGTCTCGAAAGTTTTAAAAAATAAGCACTTTTGACTCCTTTGTGTTTAATGGGGTGATGACATGTCAGTTTTAAATTTGAACATGTCTTCATTAAATTATAAAATTTTAACGCATGTGAACAAAGAGACCAATATCACTCATTTTTAAACTTTAAAAATTAAAAATGCTCGTTTTAAACTTAAAGGGTTACATAAAGTGTAGGAACCAACAGTATAATTTGGACTAATTAAATTGGCTTTTGAGGTTAAAACCAAATGCAACAACTTAATATATTAGATTGCACACATACCTTGGCTCTTTTTAGTGCCTCAGGATGTTCTGTTAGGTGTACTATTGCCCATAATGTAGCAAGTGCGGAGCTATCAAACCCAGCTGACAAGAAAAGGAGTAGTAAATCTACGATATACTCATCCTCCAATTTTTGACCATCCTCATCTTCTGCTTCCATAAGCAAATCCATCATATCTTTCTTTCCAAGGTGTTGTTTACTTTTAGTCATCGCCCTCTTTTTGTCCAAGACAGATTGAAGGACCTTGACCATCTCTTTCCGTGCCTGATGCATTAAAATATTATTAATCTAACTTGTTTCTTATGGATATTATTTGAGAAATATATACTCTTATAAAATATTACGTTTAAAAGCACAAAGTTGGAAATAAGAGTGTGTTTGGTAAATGTTTTCAATTTTGTGTATTTTAAACTTTTTATAATGTGTTTTGAGAAATTATTCTAAAGAACAGTATTAATATTCTAATATTTTGAAACTAAAATTTTGTTTGGAACATATTTTCTATTAAATTTTTATTTATTTTTTAGTTCTGAGTCCTTCACCCCTAAAACCAAAAAAAAAAAAAAAAAAAAAAACCTCAAAAAAAAAAAATATATATATATATATAAATAAAACCAACAATCCACCCTCAATAGATAATTCAGTAGATAATACAGCTTTCTAAGGCGGCCGACAAGTGGATTCCAACTAGTCCAAAATTTAGACATACGATGCAGGTTGATTGGGTGACATGGTTTTGGTCATTCAACGTTGCAATATAATGCTCACTCTCCTTTTCCAACACTATTGGCATGTAGTAGGTATATATATAACAAAGTGATTAGTGATGTGTTGCATATGCTGGCCATAACCCTAGGGACATAACTTGTCTTACGTAGGCTTACATTACAAAAAGCTTAGCTTATTTCAATGCATTTATTTCGAGGGTTCATTAAAAGTTGTTGCAATAGCATACAATTTTGTAATTGAAATAAATGCATTGAAATAAACTAAGCATTGATGACATGTTTTCTTTTAGTGACAGCCTTTCCTTGTAATTGATGACATTCCTTAGTTAACTAAGCATTGAATCTCATTACTTTCAAAAACCAAAAAAAAAAAATAGTCATGTAGTATACTATAATAAAATATAAATCTAAAATTAAATATATTTCATAACCATTTTTTTTTTTTTTTTTCACTTAAGAAAGTCTACGAACAAAAGGATCCTCTCTATTTCAAAAAGTCCAATGGAATCTCTTGCTTCCCCCTCTCTCTCTCTCTCACACACACAAGTAGCTTGGAATGAGCAATCAAAAATTTACTTACACAAGCACATCTTTTACATGCGTCATACGTATGTAAAAAGCTAACAAAAGAACAAGAAAATAATCATCTAGAAGGTTGTGTGTGAGATAATTCTCTTATGAACCTCTACTGAGTTTAAGGGTTTTTCAGTTTTTATTTTTTCCTTCAAAGATAACTAAAATGGGTTATCACATTTAAATAAACATCAAAGGAATAAATAGGGAGAAAAAAGAAAAGAAAAGAAACCGAAGATTTTCATCCCAACATAAGAAAGGTTTTGTTTTTTATTTTTTGTTTCTTTTCAGTAGAACGATAAGATTTGAATTAAATTTATAGTATCTACTCCATGATGATCATTTTTTATATGAGACCATAACACCAATAGATAACAATGTAGTAGAACTGATATTAATTAATTTTTCTTAATTAGGCGCTTAATTATTATGGTTAATGTCATTTAATAATAAGTGGTACCTTGTAGTACATGTAAAGGGTTGTCGATCCTCAGGGACTTGTGTTTTCAAAAGACAATGTAATTTAATATGCAAAAAAGGTAAGATACATTTGGTTTAGGGAAATTTTGTAAGTAATTTATGTAAAAAGGCATTAGGGTTTCGGGGTGTTTTTCTATACCAATATGATTCCTTGTGGTTAAAAACCTTGTTCTAATAACAGTTTACAAGTTGATTATTTTCCTTTTAAAAAGCTCTTGACATGGTTGAACTAATAAAACTCAGGAACACTATATTACCGGAAAAAATAAAGTGGTTAGAACCTTTCAATTTATAAAACATGAAACCTAATTAAAACCATGTAATATTCCCCCTTAATCATAAGAAAAACATGATTGAACTTATAGAAAGTATGGAATAAAACATACATCAATTAGGAATCAATAAATTAACAATCAACTGTAATTTAACATTAAAAATAAAAAGGACTACAAGTATTTATACCGTTATACAGAAAACATAGCCCCTAGCCCTAGCAAGAGATCTAGCCAATCATGGCTAAGAAAAAAGAAAACTAGAGAAAATAATTTCTAGAGAGAAAACTCTCCAAAAAAATATATAAAATGCTCCCTCAACGGTTGCTGCTCTAGTTACTGCTTGCAAATAGTTGTTTTAGGGGTTCCTTTGGAGCTACAATCTGGTGTGATGCGGACACATGCAACTCACGGCAACTACTAGCCAAAGAAACCCATGCAAATACATTTGCAAGCTCCTTTGGAGCAAAGATCTAGTGTGACGTGGGTAGGAGTGAGTAACATGCAATCCGTGGGACACACCAGCCAAGCCTCCCACATGAATTCAATTAGGAGCTCTCTTTGAGGAGTGATCCAGTGTGATGCAGTTAGAAAGGAGAGTGTGAGCTTGTGGGCTTAGGGCTTTGTTCTTCTTTTTCTTTTCAAACATTAATTTGTACATCTTTTCTTCTCTTTTGCTCTTTCTAGCTTGTGATATCTAACTCCAATCTGATCTAACTTGTGCCTACAATCAAACATAGCCCAAATTAACATATAAGGGATTAAATTAATACACTTAAATGCATAAGTCATGTAATTCAATGAATTGAATAACAAACATCCATTTAAGTGTAATTAGACATGAAATGCAACACAACTCCAATAGAATCTCTCCAAAATGCATGTAAATAAGTCATATTTCATGACTTATCACACCCCTCAACCAGAATTTTGCTAATCTCTAGCAAACTAAAAACAATGAAAACAACAAAACACAAATGAAACAAACTAACAAAGCCACTTTCACTGGTACTCTTAATTGCATTTAACATATGCAATAAGCCTTTAAACCCCTAGGTATCCCTAGTGGATGAGTTATAGTTTCGTGAGGGTTTACCAGAAGTGATACCCACAAACGCTATCAAATGCTCAGTCTTGATTCACAGTAAACACATACAACATAATGAGAATAAAGTGTCACACAAACAATGGTTTTCAATCATTAGCAAGCTTAAATAAGTCAACCTCAATTTCAAATCTTTAGAAATTCTAACTAGGCCACCATCACTTGAAATTAAGCATTAAAAGCTACACAAGTTCCTTGATGTGTCAAGTGAACTAACTTAGAATCATGGGACTTCAATATCGATCTTTCCAATATAATCATGAAGGATAATGGAATTCTCATTAGAATAATCAACCAAGGCATAGAAGCTTTTTCTTTTCTTTTCTTTTTGTTGTGAGGACTGTGCAATGTCTAACTTCATTAAGCTTTCTAATTGACCCATGTATCAAGTGTTAAATCAATGACTCCCGAACCAGTTGGCTCAAGGGGCACTAGGTGTAGAGACACCCCTAAGAGTTTACTTACTCAAATAAAAAAGGCTACGAAGCTAAACTAGTCACCCATATCTCAATCATTTGAATTGTTTACCTCTTTTGACATAGGCTCTCATGGTTAGCTATTTCATTTTTTTTTTCTTTCTTCTTTATGCCAAGGTTAATCAACTAACAAGTCAACCACTTTTAATTTAGTAACAATTGGATGCATATCTCATTCCTCACAGATTACATGTTAGTGTGCTACACTACAACAAAATACACCTATTACAACAAGAGTTATTACAACAAAAATGATTATTGTGGTAATACACATACTATTACATCAATTCATTAGATTTCGTTTCAAGAGTTACTTAAAAACTGATAATTTATTACTTCAAAAATAAGTTGTTGTAATAGGTTGTAAAATATCGTTGCAATAAATCATTATGTAATTTATTACAATGAAGTTAGTAGTTGAAGCAATAGTTATGAATATTACAACAAGACGTTTTGTTGCAATAGGAAAAATATGATGTTACAACAAGACGCTTTGTTGCAATAGGAAAAATATAATATTACAACAAGATGTTTTATTGCAATAGGAAAAATATAATATTATAACAAGACTCTTTGTTGCAATAGAAAAAATAAAATATTACAACAAGACATTTTGTTGCAATAAGAAAAATATTATATGAAAATATGAGAATAGAGTATGATTTTCCCGCCAGATTCTCGTGGACTTGTTGATGTAGTAACAAAACTACAACGTTTAATTTGTAATTCTTAAAATCTTATTATTTTGAAACTTTATTTTATAAAGTCTAGGCTAATTCGAAACTACGACTGAAACATTTAATTATTTTAAACATAATAATAATAATAATTTTAACTGTTTAGTAAATATATGAAAATTGTGCTACCATCTTTTGTCAAAAAAGAAATCCTAAATAACAAAACCGTTTTGCGCTGTTTTATATTTGCCAAAATCCTCGCGGTTAAATTTTCACCGCAATTTATCACGCACCGAAAAAGATAAACAGCTTAATGTAAGCTAAACATAAAGAAGAAAAGGAAAATCACACACAAACAAATAATGATATTTCAATACATTAGTTACATATGATTTAACGCTCTCAGCTCTAAGAAACAATATAGAAATGGAGGATCTTCAAAAGAAATCGAAGAGGCTTCGTACTTGAATCCCTCAGCGTCCCACATCGCAGCCTCTTCTTCTCTATGCTCTAACATCGTAGCCTCTTCTGTCTCTACGCTCTCCCCTTGTAGATTGCCTCTCTTTAGAGGCCTTAAAGTCAAACTAAGTTTCACAACTCGGTCTCTTGGCTGGGTCACTTCCAGCTTGCGACTCGCGACTCGCGGCGGACTCGTTGTGTGCGAGGCTCAGGACATTGTTGTTGAAGGTCAGGATCGATCTTATGAATTTTACTTCTTTGTCTATTTTTCTAGGGTTTCAATCTGATATGTTTTAGATCTAAATAGATTTCCTTTGTAATTTTTCAAATAATATAATCATGGATCTAATCCTCAAAAGTTTTTGTTAATAGCTTAGTGTTTTGTTCTTTTTTTATAATTTGATTCTGATTTTTTTTTTCTTCTTTTTAGTTGTTGGAAATTGGGTTTGTCTTTTGTTGTGGACAATTATTTAATCTCATTCGAAGAGAGGCTAACCCCATTGCTATCAAAGTGTTCGACAAAATTCTTGAGACAAACTAACAAAGTGGCCTTGGTTGAACGCAGAAATTTGGCAACTCTTGTATTGCAAATCTTGCTAGAGTTTGCTCGAGAACTCTTCAGTATGGAATGCAACTTTCAATCTTATTGGCTGTCCAGAGTTAAAGATTTTCAGGCACTAAGTAAATGTATCACTTCTAAGTAATAGCCTGAGGAGGATTTTATTTATTTATTCTCTTCAGTCTCTTATGAGTAAGTGGATGCAACATGTGAGCATGTTTGGCTATCGTCCTCTCTATAAATTAGGCATATAACCACCATGCATGTCTAACAAAGGAAGACAAAGTCATTACTCGTTTGATAGAAATTTGCTTCGAAAGGAGGAAACAAAACAAAAAGATAGTTTGGTAGAAATTTCCAGGATAGTTTCTCAGTTTAGTTCTATGTTATACGGATGCCTTTTAATGATTTTACATGCTATGTTATATGGTAGGTTACTTCAATTATATGGTGTAGAAATTGTTTGACACTTCAACAAATTTATTTCCCTCTCTAATTATTAATTGGAGTGATTTACACATGCATCTGATACATGATGTTGTTTGATGTGGAAGTCCTCAACCATGAAAATCAGTAATAGAAGTCCCATCTATATAAGGGAACAGTTGTCTCTTCTGTCATTTATATTTTGGATGTAGGAAATTGTTTTGTTTAGATACAGGTAATTTTGTATAACTTGATGTCTATTTCATTACTAATATTGATTTTATGTTATGATATTCTTGATTACAATCCCACCTCAAAATGGAACTAGCAGAGGAGAGATGGGTAATTGGGATTATGGTTTGTATGACAGTAGTGAAGTTTGTGCTCATGGTTTACTGTCGAAGATTTAAAAAATTTATTGCAACGAAATGGTTGAAGCAATACCTTATCGTAATGAAATAATTGAGGCAATAAAAATGCTATATAACTTTATTGCAACAAAATGGTTAAAGCAATACCTTATCGCAACGAACTAATTGTGGTAATAAATGAAATTATCGCAACAAAAATCTTGTTGCAATATATGATATTTATTGCAATGACATATTTTGTTGCAAAAACCTATTACTACAGAGTTTATTGCAACGGCTAAAACCTATTACCACAGAGTTTATTGCAACGGCTTGCAACGACTAACTTTCGTTACAATAAAAGCTTATTGCAACAAAATGAAAGTTATTGCAACAAAAAATTTCGTTGCAATTAACCTTTTTTCTTGTAGTGCTAATGCTTAGTTTAAGGTGTACAAGTGTAACACTTAATACTTGAAAACAAGCAATAGATGGCCATGTTCAAATATCTCAATCAAATAATCATGTGTCTATATGCTTAAGCTTACTAATGACTTCAAACCAAAGTTCAAAATTCAACAAGATTCTCAAAGATAACAAAGATGCATGTGAATATAGCATAAATCAAAGACATCATTGTAAACCGAAATTTTTTTTTTTTTTCCTCAATTTTCTGATTTTTTTTTTTAAATGAAAACAAATGGTTTCTAAACTACTCAACAAGAAGCAACACAAAGTTCATCACACAATCAAACAAACAATCAATACTCCCCCTTAACTTGAAGTTGACATTGTCCTCAATGTTCAAACAAATGTATGTGAGAATCAAAGACAAGTCTTGAAATGAAAGAACAAGGGAAAAATGAAAGAAAGCACATGATATGATGATAAACTCCTCAAGCTATTTCCTACAAAATGGTTAGATACCCAAAACAAAAACAAAACAAATCAAAAACAAAAACAAAATAAACTAATTAATGTACAATTACAAGGTAGAAACAGAAAATTCATCCCCCTAAATAGGATCCTTCAAAGGAATAGTTGCTTCTTCTGGCACTATTCATCCTGGCAACATGCAAAGCCACTCCTTTGGAACTATTCAGTAATTTCTTTGACAGTCTTATATCTTGAAGTACTTTCCTCTTCGTTTTGTGCTTCTCAAAGAACTTGGTTTTCTCACCTGCCTTCTCAATTTCCTGATCCACACTCTCCTTGGAAGGAACTTTCACAGCAGAAGTGGCATGTGGTTCAACGGATGCAAGTGGTAAACCTTTTGGTGTTTTCTTCAACCTTAGCTTTGGTGCATCTGAATATGTAAGTAAGGATTTCTTCTTACTTCTTGGAGGATTCTTATCTTCAATTACTTGTTCTTCTTCCAAAATCTGCAAAGAATCCATCAAAGAAGAATCAAATAGTTTAGCAGTAGGTTTTAATTCATTAGAAACAATAGAATCAACAAGAAGAGTTTCAAAAGGGTCAGAAAAACACAACCCTAATAAAATCTCTCTAAAATGCATGTAAATAAGTCATATTTCATGACTTATCAATGGTCATTAAATGAAATGCTAAAATTGAAAGTGTCACCAAACACAACGAAGATGCTTAATCAAATGCTAGAATAGGATATCACATGGTACCTTCAGCTTGGAATTTTATTTAGAGTTAATTATCGAGTAATTTGCAATTTCTACCCTAAATTATAA
>BKZX01032967.1:0-11221 GCA_014362285.1 Fagus crenata
CAGAGACTAGAGAAAGTGTGTACAAAAAGCAAGAAATATCACTATCCAAAAAAAAAAAAAAAAAACCCCGTATATTTGAACATGCGAAAGGACTGTACTTTCGAGGACTGGTGCAACAACTAGACTACGCTAGGCCCTAGCTTAGATGTGAGGCCAGCTCGGCAGCTCGCCTATTATACGTGCATGCTGTGAGCAGTGTTTCTTAGGTGCCTCAGGTTGTGTATATGATTTTTCCTTGTTGAATGATTGTTGAGTGAAGTTTAGGCTCCGTTTGTTTCGACGGAAAACATTTTTCGTAAAACGTTTTCATCATTTGCGGATGTTTGTTTCACTATAAAATAAAAGTTAACAAAAATCATATACTATTTCACTCTCTGCTCTGTTTCTCTGCTCTCCTAGCCACCCCCAACCACCTCGAGCCACCCTCTGGCATCCCAAGCCGACCTCTCCTCGCACAACCCCCCCCACCTCGAGTCGGTCTCTCTCTTGCACCAGATTTGGAGATCTCACCGTCGCCGATCTGGAGATCGCAAGCCATGACCTACCGCCGATCGCAAGCCGTGACCCACCTTGAGTTAGTCTCTCTCTCGCACCCGATCTGGAGATCGCACTGTTGCCGATCTGGAGATCGCAAGCCGTGACCCACCTCGAGCCGGTCTCTCTCTCGCACCTGATCTAGTTCTCAGCCTATCCTCGCCACCGAGCTTGATCTCAACTCTTCCTTTTCTTTTCGGTTCAGTTTGTTTGTTTGTTTGTTTTTTTTTTTTTTTTTTTCCTTGTTAAGGATTTGTGGGTTTGTTTGTTATTGATATAGCTTGGCCAAGTGGTGGGTTTGTGGCTTTAATTTGCTATCATTGTGGTGGGTTTTTGGTGGCTTTACGGTGGAATTATGGTAGTTTGTGGTGGTTTATGGTGGGATTGGAGTGGGTTTCTGATTGTGTTATTTATTTTTATTTTTTTTTTTACGTTGCACCAAACACTGTAAAATATTTTTCGGACTATTTTCCAGAATGCAACCAAACATAGGGAAAAAATTATTTTCTCTGAAATCATTTTCATTTGCAATATTTTACAATGGAAAATAATTTACAGCGAAACAAATGGAGCCTTGGTATTTGTCAACAACCAAAAAAAAAAAAAAAAAAGTTTTTGGGGTGACTACTTAATTATAAAGTTCTCGATGCTTTATATACTACTCCAATGAGTTTCCCATTGATGACATCCTTTTTTTTTATTTTCATTTTGATTTTTTTTTTTGGCTAATTAAAAAAGATAGGAGAGAATTACGAGAGTAGTTTTTTCTATTTGGGTGTGATCATAGTAGCATCTTACTCGTTAGGTCTAGAAGGGAATCGATGAGTCATAATTGTTATTCCAGCTCCACGAGAACACTGGTAGGCAATCCACAGGAGTGTGTGGTTTATTTTCAAGTACTTCCCGTTACAAGATTCAAACTTCAGCCTCTATTACCCAAACCACTTGGAAATAAGCACATTGATTGATCACCACTATTGAAAAGAATGTCCTTTCATTATTGAGAATAGCACTATTAGGGGGTATTTCCCCCAATAACAACTCCAAGTAATGGAATTCATAATGGCGGATTGATTTAGTTTCAGCACTTGATTACCATTGTATCAACAATTCAAAATGGAGTAGCCACTTCTAAATGGAGGCGTGCTACTGAATGTTGTCCTTCAAGTTCATTTTAAAGGTCAAGGTGATGTGGAGCCGAGTATTTGCCATATGAGGCAATATATCACCAGTTCACTACACTATTCAATTTCATCCATCAGGTATCCCGACAGGGCAATTTAATTGCAGGACTTTAAGGTATTGATCATGCTTTTGACATGTACGGATAATGCCACTACATTTCATTCATCCGGCATCCCAAAAGGGCAGCCTAGCAGCAGGACATCAAGGTGAGTTTAAACACTTGTTTCCTGGAACATGATCATCAACCAAGCTAATGTCTTAGGGAACTGGAATATTCAAAGGGATCCATCCTTACCTGACTTCAGATCTCCTACAATTCAATGTGTAGATGCTGCTTTGGACATATACATTAATAGAACATGTGACAAACTAGCTTGATCTTATTACTTTGTAAGAAGAATATGTAAGGATTCAATACTTTTTGTGAAATTTTGGACAATCTTTCTTATTAATATAGCTGCCTTAAGTTAAGATATGTGCTTATTGAACTAATACAAAATAAGCTAAAGTTGAGATAAGATAATAAATGCAAATTATTTAAAAAACAAATGCAACTGGATGTTTAAAATACAAATACATCCGATTGTTATAAAGTGTTAAGATCAAGCTACCTTGTTACATGCTCTATTATATATCACATATATTTTTCAAGGTATGTAGGTCTCACAATAATGTGAGACTTACACATTATGAGAATGAAGATGTATATATCCAACACATGAGATATTTTTTTCTCTTAATACTCATTATTCTTTTTCTTCTCAGAACTAATCGTAAGAGAGGTGTAGAAGCAAACTTTGATTACAAAAGAAGAGGATTTGCATCACAAGAGCTTCTGATACATCACGTACATGTGGCACATGAAAGACAATAAAAAAGACCCATAATGTATTTTTGATATTTACACATAAGGATAAAAATCTTCAGTCCTATTTTTTGTCTCCCACCTTGTGCTCCCTAATTATATCTTTGCGCGTTGGAGGAACACAAAAAGTTTGGCAACTCCACAACTCTTTAAAGTCTCAACCAATAAAAAAAAAAAAAAAAAAATCGAAGAGGGTGTTTTGGGTCAAAGAATATTACGCTCGTTGACAATAGAATCAAAATATAACTTAGGTGGACAATATAGAATCAAGTCTAGTGCTGGGCAGTGGCTATGTATGATATAACTTTAAAATACATTCACACCGTCTCGGAATTTGAACCTATATCAATCAATATGCCTCCAATCTCTGACCACTTCAATTAGAACTCGAGGGTCAAAGACACTTCACACGTAGAAAACATGGTATTGTTCCTTCTGGAATAAGTCTAACCATACACATTTCTCAGATTTGGTTGACGGGGTAAACTGGAGGATTATACAATCTCAAAGTAGAAGGCACTAGCTAGATGTCTGATTCGATGGGTGGTCATGACCTGCTGCAAGATGTTGACAAGGAAATTTGATTTTTGAGTGCTTAATATGGTTGGTAGTGGCCCTGTATTATCACTCAACACTCACCAAGAGGCGCAAAATAATGACTAGTATCTTCACACTATACGCGTGTTTAGATGTTTTCTTTTTGACGGACTGTATAGGTCAAGTCAAGTCAATAGATAATTTAAATCAATAATTTTTCACTTTGGACCACTTAGACTAAAATTTTTTTGAAGATTATTAAAGGTGTGGAAGTTGATCATGGGTGAGATCCAATCAATTAGGAAAGCTTCAAGAAAGGTTCAAATGACCAAATTCTTAGTCCAAAACATGTACAGGTTTGCTCTTGACATTTTTTTTGTTGTTGCTAAATTACAATTCTCTTGACATAATAATATCCTTAACAAATTAACAATGCTTTTAATTTATAGCATTAATGTCATTACTAACTATTTTTCCATAAAAGATGGTCCTAAATAGCCTGACACAATAATTTAAATGGATAAAACCTCTTTCTTTCATATGTATCAATATGAGCAGATCCAAGGTGGATAAGATGAGGGATTTGAATGAGTCTGAGAGATCAATGACTTGTAGATTAGTGTGGTATTCCTCCTTTCAAAAGAGATTTCTATAATCACCTATAATAGTGAGTGCACATCATAACAATTCTATAGTCCACAATTCACTCTACTTTAACTGGGGACCCACAACACCATAATATAAAGGGAGACCCACTAGACTAGACCATAATTTTCCAAGTCTAATTTTTCAAGTCTTTGGAAGACCTTAATGAAACATTAACAGATTGCACACTTCAAATTTTTTTAATTAAAAAGTATTGCACCTAATCCCTATCAACGGTCGACTTTGCCACCTTCACCACCAAATGCTTAGTGGGAAACCACTTGGTATATTTCTAACCTCTCTCAGAAGTCTGAACCTTGTTTGTTGGAATGTGTTGTAGTTTAGCTCATAAAATCTAAGCTTTACCGTTGGATGACAAAGGTTACCTTATTTGGCATGCATCAATCGGCTTCAAAAAATAAAGCAACACGATTGGGCTTTAGTTTGTTAATTTATCTTCATCTTAATTTTTTCAGTCTATTTATAAATAAAAGAGATTAATTTTTATCTTTATCTTTATCTTCATCTTAATCTTAATCTTTATCTGCATCTTAATTTTTTTAATCTTTATCTTCATCTTTTTTTTTTCTTAATCTTTATCTTCATCTTTTTTTTTTTTTTTCTTTAACTTCATCTTAATTTTTTTAATAAGATAATTTATCTTCATCTTAATTTTTTCTTAATCTTTATCTTCATCTTAATTTAAAAAAAAAAAAAAAAAAAATCTCAGCACATGTCAAATTCTAAGCATGCTAAATGGCAGAACCTCAGCTGAAGGATGTCAAATTCTAAGCATGCCAAATGGCAGAATCTCAACTGAAGGTCTCTGCTTTTATATATACTATCATATAACCCGCGCAAAGCGCGAGATCATCTATATTAATTTATCCAATTCAATTACTCAAGTAAAGAATATAATCAAATACAAACATGATATATTATTAGCATAATATTTTAACTAAAGAGTATCTTAATCATATAAAAGAGAAAGCAAGATATTTTTACAAAGTATAAATTAATTCAACCACTTCACGTAAAGAATATAATCAAATAATACGAAGCATGATATTTTTATTTAACGTGTAATCACATAAAAGATAAATCATATAAACTAAGAAGTGTATTTCAAGAAACCACTTTGCACTTGAAAGATGAAAAATTTAAAAGAGAAATATTTTTATTATAAAGGCTTTTTATAAAGCAGTATTTAGTCTATAAAATAGTAAAACACATGCATATAACACAGAGATTGTTAATTTTTTTTTTTTTGTAAAAAAAAATAATAAAACACACGTTTAATTTTTTTTATTTTTTATTATTATTAGGATTATGAAGATGTCTTTTAGTAGTAGGTGTTTATTATGATATTTTATGAAGATGTCTTTTTAGTTGTAGGAGACTTTAAAAAAAAAAAAAAAATATTATCTGTTCCTATAAGAGAATTATTTAAGCTTGATAGTCATCAAACAAATTAATTATGATACTAAATTAAGATGTATTAAAAAAAATAAAAAATCAAACGTTCAATACCTTCAATGACTATCAATATGTGTCGTACACTCATACTCAACTTTGTATGAATCATAATTCTACCAAAAGACTTCTTTTAAAAAATTCATTGTCCTAATTATAATTCTACTAAAAGACTTCTTTTTAAAAATTAATTGGCCTATTATTAAGAGTTCCTAAAAAAATTTAATTCCATAAAAAATAGTAATACTCAAATGCATATTTTTCAAAAAATGATCGGCAGGAAAGGACATTTATTCTACACTTTGTTTGTTTGTTTGTTTGTTTTTTTAATAATTCGGTGTTGATCATTAAACTGAACTAATCTAATCCATTTTTTTTAAATAATAATAATCTTAGATAAGTATATTTTATTAAGATGCCTTTTAGTAGTAGGAAATTTATTTTAAAGAATTTGTAATTATCTGTTTTAAATTTAAAAGAGAAATATTTTTATTATAAAGGCTTTTTGTAAAACAGTATTTGGTCTATAAAATAGTATAATCACATACAATAGAAATTTTAGAAACAGAGAAAAAAGAACAGCAAATGTATCAATTATAATTTGATTTGGATTTTTCTTTTATTTTCTGTTAATTATACGTGCATTAACAAATATTAGAAAAGCAAATAAGTTTGCCTAACCTTTCAATTTGCTTAAGTATTTAAACTTATTTGGATCTCTTCTAACTCTGCTTGTAGAAAAACAAAATACTTGCTTCCTTAAGTAAATTGGTTTTGCAGAGAAGACTATCGTTGTATTTTCTGTAACTGATTTGCAAGGCAAGAGAATGAATAATAAAACAGAGGTAGCATTTCAAATAAGAAAACACACGCGTATAACGCAGAGATTGTTAATTTAAAAAAAAAAAAGATTTAAAAAAAATAATAAAACACACGTTAAAACATATTTAAAAAAAATAAAAAATATAAAATATAAAACACAGGTTTAAAAAGAAAAAAAAAAATTTGGTGTTGATCATTAAATTGAACTAATCTAATCCTTTCTTTTTAAAAAATAAAAATAAAAAAAGTAATTTTAGATAAGTATATTTTATTAAGATGTCTTTTAGTAGTAGAAAATTTATTTTAAAGAATTTGTAATTATCTGTTTTTATTTAAAAGGTTTTTGGTATGAATTAAAATTTATAAAAACATACAAACAAAAAATACATGTTGTTCAAAATTTTTTTTAAAGATATTCTGTGTTCATTAAAAAAATATATAAAACACACATTTAAAGAGAAAAAGAGAAAAAAAAAAATTGGTGTTGATCATTAAATTGAACTAATTTAATCCTTTCTTTAAAAAAAAAAAATACACTAATTTTAGATAAGTATATTTTATTAAGATATCTTTTAGTAGTAGGAAATTTATTTTAAAGAATTTGTAATTATCTGTTTTTATTTAAAAGGTTTTTGGCAGTTCAAATTTTTTTTAGAGATATTCTATGTTTACCATTTGATAAATAAACTGGATTAAGTCAAATTATTAAAACAACGTATCACTTGGGAAATAAAAATAATTGATAGATATGTCATTTGTTATGATGTCAGACACTCTTGGTTTTAACGCTTATGTCTTTTGCTATTATATATTACTAGTCACTAACCCGTGCGATGCACGAAATTGTTAGCGTAAGTTATATACTTAACTAAATGGTGAAAATATATATAGAGGTTGGTCAAACTCCCATTTGAGAATGAACCATGGGCCACACAATGATCCAAAGATCCTCAAACATTTTTAAGAATCTAATATTTTTAATTTCAATTTATGACAAAAGAACTCAATAATAAATGCATAGAATTTGGTTGCTAAAAACCCATACATTTCTTAACAAAAAATAATGTGTCTTTTCTATAAGACAACCCCCAACCATGAGGCTCGACCACCATGCATCCAACCAAACATCAAAAGCATACATCGAGGGGAAATGGGGAAGGGATAGCTTCAATCCGCATGCGAGCAAAGCCTCGTAGCTTGATTGAAACAAATATATATGTCTCGACGAAAAAGCCATAACTTGTCTTTTTTATAAAATGAAACAAAGACACATTACTTTAGTGTATATTGCGCTATTTGTCTCCTTTGAAACAATCAACATGGCATGGACAATATGAAAGAAAACATAAGTCAATCAATTTAGAACTTGGCAATACACAACCTCAATCATAAGTAGGAAAAAACATTGATCATTATATGGTTCCAAACTACCAAATAAACTTGAGTTGCAACCTTAAACCTATCTTTCAAGATATTTTTTTATTATGCACTGGGTCCTTATCAAATTTATGGATTGGAAGTGTAAATCTCATTCACATTTTATAAGTAGAAGAGAAATTTGGAACATGACATAATTATATATATATATATATATTGTTTGGAATGAGGAGATATTAAATTATGCTTTTTGGATAAGTAATATACTAAATTATTTAGCTTAATAATGCACACATTGACCCTAAAGGGGTAGGATGAGAAACGTGTGCCATCAAAGAAGCACACATCTAGTAAGTCTCAACATCCTTATTCAAATAATGTACATTGTATGACCCATCATTGTTATCAACAAACATCCAACTTGAAAAACCAAAATTGTTGATTGAAACAATCTCAAATTTCACCCTTGATTTTTGTGACAAAACAAGATTATGAAATGAATCCATGAGCTGTACTACTTTTTTCTTTTTAATTAGCTTTGGTACCTTGGAAATCTTAGAAGTGCCAAGTATGACACATTAACTTCACCTGCAAAAGAAGAAGAAGAAGAACTCATTAATCATATATGAATTGGAAAATTAAAAGATTACTTAAAGGGTTAATTACAGTAAACCTACCTATGGTTTGACCCGTTTTAACATTGCCTACCTGTGGTTTAAAACGTGTCACTTTACCCACCTGAGGTTTAAAACGTTAGTAGCCATTACCTACCTAGCCCCTTTCCGTTAATAAAAACAAGTAAAAACTTAAAATATAAAAAAAATTTGGATCAAACTTTAAATTAAAACAATTTTTTTCCAAAAATTGAAGAACATCTAGGGTTTACAAAACCCACATCCCATCCACAGTTCCACATGACAACACCCAAAACCCACACCCCATCCACCCATCTGCAAAGCCATCAAACCCACTAGATCGGCGCCGCAGCTACAAATCCACCAAAATTTCAACATCAAACCCACAAAACATCTGCAAATCCACTACGATTTCACCATCAAACCCACAAAAAATCCCCACCAAACCCATCTGCAAAGCCACCAGATCAATGCCGCTTGTGGGAGTAGAGGCTGGCGTTGCTTGGGAGCAAGGGATGGTGCCATTTGTGGGGAGCATGAGATGGTGCGAGATCGAGAGTTCTTGAGGCGACAGCGGAGAGTTCTTGAGTCGACGGCAGAGCCAGCGAGGCCATCCTAAGGTGATGGTGGAGCCAGGCGATTCGATCTCTCTTTTGTGACCTGATCTCTCTCTCATCGCTACGAGGTGAGCCTCTCTCTCTCTCATCATGATTTGTAGGTTGTTGGGTTTTGTAAAGCGGTGGAGCTTGTGGTGGATTCAGATATTGGGCTACTTTTTTTTTTTTTTTAAATTGCAGGTGGTGGTTTTGTTGATCTAGGTTTTGGTTTGGTGTTGTTCTTGCTGTATTGTGCTTGATTTGGATTTGTTTCTTGGTTTGGTGTTGTTCTTGATGTAAGCACTGTGCTTGGTTGTGATTTGCAGGTGATGTTTTGTCGATTTGATTTGTTGTTGGTGTGCCTGAGGTTATGTTGTTGTTGTTGTTCTTTGATTTTTTTTTTTTTCTTTGGATCTATTATTGTTGTTGTTGTTGTTGCTAACAGTTTCTGTGAAGAGAGTGGGTTCCTCAAGTGTCCATGAATGAGATGATGAGAGAGAGTACTGAGATGAGAAAGAGAGAAAGAGAACCCTAAAAATCCCAATGCTGCCCAAAAATCCAAGAACCCTAAAAATCGTTAGAACCCTAAAAATCAATTGGAAAGGTTGCTTTTATACTCGACTTATTTTTCTAACGGAAAGGGACTAGGTGGGTAACGGCTGCTAACGTTTTAAACCTTGGGTGGGTAAAGTGACACGTTTTAAACCACGGGTAGACAATGTCAAAACGGGCCAAACCACAGGTAGGTTTACTGTAATTAACCCTTACTTAAATATATGCATGCAATCATCATTTGCAACAATAAAGGAAGTGCGGAGTCATATTATATATGTAACAAACCATTAAAGGTTGTGCAGAAATTTCACCATTCTACAATTGTTTAGAACTTTTTTCTCCCGCTCTATTTAAAGAAAATAATTTCTTCACATAGTTTGTCACAAATTGAATGTTGACTTGAATAGTGGTTCGACTACTTGCTTTTGTGGCAAGTTTTCTTTCCACATGAAATCCTAATTGTTTGTAAAATGTATGGTGGCTCCACTTATCACCATTTTATAGAAAATACCATATAAAATTTGTACAGTTTTTATCAAGGATGAAGAAAAACAGGCATGATCTTGGAATTAATTATGAGCATGCCATGCAACCTATAAGTAAAATAGACAATCCGCAAAAAATAGCTTCTTTCTTCAAAACTACCACATATCTTTGAAAAAAAAAAATTCAAATGGTGGGTTTCTTCATTTTCAACTTGAGTAAACACAATGTAAAATCTCATGTCATGTGAATTCCACTTGTTATGTCTAGTTATAAGATATCTTATAGAGCCAATAAATGGATGAAACAATACACCATATCATTATACATAGCTTTCCATTTTACAGGTAACTTTGAAACTTATATTCTTCATTTTAGGGGCCTATTTTGATGACCACAACTTTCCCCTCCATTTAAGAGGAGTTTTCAATACTAAGAATGTAACAAAATTTACATTTTTGATATGTTTGGTTAAGCAAAATAGAATACGTGTTTAGAATAAAAATCCAGCTTCACATTTTTATTAATAATTACTTCTAAGTATTTTCATATGCCTGTAATAAATTTGTAATTTAGGTATAACCAATGATTGTGGTTGCAACAAAATAATAAGCAAATTTACAAAAAGAAAAAAATAAAATAAAAGGTTGAATGTATAAAGTTATAGCCTTACTTGCTTGTATATGATGCAATTGATGCAACTTAAAAGATTTCTAAGACATTTTGTCAAACACGTAGGATACACCCTAAAAGCTACAGCTACAACAAACTCAAATGTTTTCAAAACACCACACAAACCATCACAAATCACCAGGAAAAAAAAAATAATAATAATAATAAGAAGAGAGAAAATACTCACCGCACAGTTGTTGTTGGCATCAAGATTGGGTTTGATGGAGAAAGAGTGGAGAGAGTTACTGCCAATTATCACAATAGTTGGCTTGCTTTGCTAAACAAAAAAAAAAAATTTCCTTATGCTTACATATTAACGTGACCAAAGAAAAAACACTTACAAACATAAACCCAATTCTTTTAAAGAAATTGAAGATTTTTTGAAATAAATGACATGCAAAATTTGAGCACCCAAAATCATATAAAGTAGAACTATAGAAAGCATCATCATTTAAAATAACCTAGGGAAAAAATAAATAACAATCAAGGCCATGATCGTGGAGGAGGACCCAAGTGAGCTCATGTGTGGCGTTGAAGCCAGTCCAATCAAATATAAAACGGCTTGAAGGAAGGCTAGGGGGAGGCCATCTAAAATGAATCATAATAGCCAAAAATGATCAAATTTTTGTAGCTATATTATTTGATGAACAAAAGCATTTAGAAATAAAAAATAAACAAAAAATTCATTGAGCAAAAAAAAAAAAAAAAAGCAATACAAAAATACATTCACTCATCTAACACAAAAATTAGATTTGTGACTGAAATTTTGGCTTAAGCATTTCTTCAAACACATTGAGGGGAATTGAGAAACCAAACACATATAATGAAAAATCTTTTTTGGA
>BKZX01032969.1:0-17097 GCA_014362285.1 Fagus crenata
ATTTCATTTATTAGAGATGATGCCACTTTCCTTTGCAGATATAGGTTGCTTGTGAAAGCAAAGTGAAGCGAGATGCAGATATGTTGCACTATACTTCCTAAAAGTTACTCAATTTTGAAATACAAACATGGATTCAACTGTATGCTAAATAGGCTGAGCATGAAAACACTTTTCCCTTTTCCTTTTTTCTTTTTTCAAATTTTATTTATCACATAAATGAATCGAAGCTAAATAGTATGAGCAACTGCAATCACATCACTCCTACTCCTAAAATTTGAATCAAAGAGAATTTGATTGAGATGTGTGTATATGATATAAAGGACAAATCTCTAAGTGTTGAAATTCATGTTTAATGCTTAGATAGCATTTGATTTTTTAAGTGTCTCTATTCCCTTGACTAAAATGGTGTTTCTTTTTATGGAAGATAATGATGTTCATATTTAAAGGCATACCTGCATGCATACACGCACATATTTTTCATCTCACAGACACATCCATAAGCTCCTAACTTATTTTAAAGAATTAAAATTTTTTTTAATCATGAGATTATGTGAACTTCATATAGCACAATCCTAGATTTGTAAAGCTTTCAGTGGGAGAGAAATAGAGTACCCCAAGAAGAGCATTAAGAGCAGCATGTAGTTCAGTCTTCACAGAGAGATAGACATCCACATTTTCATCTGTTGTCCTAAGGGCTTCCCAAACCCATGATAATCCAGGACCCAAATCAGGTTTGACAGTACTGACCCATTCACCATGGTTATTCTTGAATTCATACCTATGCTTTGAAAGATTAATAAGTTCAAAAGCCAATGTTTAAATAAGAACAGTATTTTCATCTAGCAAGATCCACACCAATACCACAGGTATCATTCAAGTTGTTTTAATCAATTGTTCTAATGCAATCTGCACCATTGAAGCAACGGCATGGCACTTGCAAGGGCTGCCAAAGATGGTATATCATACTCTTGAGCTGAGTTCTCCTTAGTCATGAATTGTTTTAAACTTGGAACTTTTTCCTTGTCATAGTCCCCAAGGATTGCATGCTTTACAAGATCACCTGCATTATTTGTGAAAAGCATGATGTGACATCCTATTCAGTGAAAAAAAAATATTTATGTGAACAAAGGATGTGTTTGGAAACAGAAAAACAATGAAATATAACTGCCTGATATAAAATTGATAATGAGCTAAGCTTTCTCTCTTTGTAGAAGTTGAGAGGTATCTTTTGCTGCATGACTAAGGCGACAGTCTAGTTAATTATCATCGTCTTCAACGTGATACTGCATAAATCCACTGTAGACGGTACTTTGTCCTTGAAATTCTAAGAAAGTGTTTTCAAATGTATTGGTCTAGTATTTTCATCCTCCCCAAGAAAGTGATTAAAGCTATTGAGCATCATTTTAATCACTATCTTTAGCAAGGGAAGTGTACTGGCAAAGGAGTTATTAAAGTAGCATGGGAAAAAGTTTGCTTACCTAAAAGAGAAGGTGGTCTTGGCTTAAAGAGAGTAGTGGATTGGAATAGGGCTGCTATACTTAAGAACATTTGGAGTCTCTTCACCCAAGATGGCTCCTTGCGGGTGGCATGGGTTCATACACATTTGATAAAGGATAAATGCTTTTGGACTATTAAAAAGGCCTCAGATTCTACTTGGGGTTGGAGTACTAAATTAAAATTGAGAAATGATGCTAGATTGTTTCTAAAGTATGAAGTTGGTGATGGAAAGAAGATTTTTCGGTGGCATGATCATTGGCACCCGGATGGTGTGTTGTATCTCAAATATGGTCATAGAATCATCTATGATGCTGCTAGCAAGACTGATGCTCGAGTTGATTCTGTTCTAATTGACAAGCAATGGCATTGGAGACCTGCCAGATCAGAGGAACTTGTCTCTATTCAAAGCAAGCTGTTTTCTATTAATCTGAGGGAGGAAGATAAGGCTTTGTGGTCCGCCTCAAGCTCTGGGAAGTTCAGTTGTGCTGCCATTTGGAATGAGCTGAGAACTAAGGGTAATGCAGTGAATTGGTGGAATCTCATCTGGTTTTCTCTTAATATTCCAGGCATTCTTTTATTGGGTGGTTAGCTATACTAAATAAGCTTCCCACTAAAGAGTGAATGCTGAAATGGGGTTTCAATGTGGATGGTAATTGTGTCTTCTGTAGAAATGCTATTGAAACCAGGAATCACATTTTCTTTGATTGCTCTTTCTCTAAGAGAATTTGGAGAAATGTTGTGGCTCTTTGCCTTATTTCTGATCCTCAATTTTGCTGGGAGCATCTTGTGGAATGGGGCTCCATGCATTTGAAGCGGAAAGGATTGAGGGCTAATCTTTGTAAGCTGGCTTGGTGGGCCACTGTATATTATCTTTGGTCTCAAAAAAATGCTTTACTTCATGCTGGACAGGTTAAGACTGAGGATCAAATTCTCAATCTAATCAAGAAAGATGTGAAGACTCGGCTCAGTAGTAAAGTTTGCTTTGAAGACTCCACTCTGAAAAGAGCTCTCTGTTGCAATTGGGGTATAAGCAGTGCTAGCTTATGCAGTAGAAGCAGATCAACTTGAGGCTATTTATTGGTTAGCTTGGTTCTTGGAGCTGGCTGTTAGTGTTTGTGTCTGCATAGTTTTTTTTTTTTTTACTTGGGTTTGTTGTAGGTGTTGGGTTGTCTTTGAGGTTCTGCTTTGTTTCTTTAGCTAGTCCAGCGTTGTTGGGGTAGTGCAGGGTTGAATTCTTGTTTTGCCTACCTGGGTTGTTTTTCTTGCCTTTTGGCTTTGTTTGTTTTTGACAGTTGGTCTTTTATTAATATTTGCTGATTCATCAATAAAAAGAAAAAAAAAAAATTCTAAGAAACAAAATTGAGTTATTTAAAATTTATATGATGTATGATCTCATCCCATGGAAGTATACAAATAACAAATTTATATGGTCAATGCACTAACCCCCAAATAGCTTGTTCAATGATTTAAGAAGAGGTTCAACAAGTCGATCACTTGGAATGGTTGAAAGCTGGAAACAATCTTCAGCAATGATTATCTGAGAGGGTTTGACCGGATCCACATCAGGTAATTACAGTAGTACTCGTCCAACCCTATTCAAAATCACAGGATCCCTAGCAAACCATCCTAGATGAGAAATTGGTGTAAAAAAAAAAGAGTCTATGCCATAAGCACCACAATGGATAAGGAATTACTAATCACACCATTAAATAAAATAGCAGCAAGTAACTGGACTATTATGCAAAGAATAGTTGATGAATGATTTTGACATTTGAGAAGCTTCTAGACAAACTACTTTTAATAGCTCATAGCTTAAACTCAATTATTCAAAAGTATTAGATGCATGCATACACACAACAGACAAAAATTCTAAAGTAGGCACAGGTAGCTGCACATGGATAATTTGCAAGAATATAAACCAAGACAACTTTGGTAATGAGACATTCGAGGAAAAATGCAAACACAATGTTGCATCATTGTCTAAACCAGTGTGCCAATCTCAACAATATCATTACCATTTGGCCATACTTTGTAGATATATCTCACTATTAAGTTAAGACTTTTCAAATGGTTGGCTCCTTACCCAGTGTATCAAAACTCTGTGCCATAGGAATAACTCCAGCTGTAGAAATGGCATCTTGTGAAGGTCAAAAGCCAAGAATTCCACAATATGATGCAGGTACTCTTACACTTCCTCCAGTGTCAGTTCCTATGATAGAGAGAACCTTTTGGTTCAATTTATTGAGGACAAGCCAAGAAGCATAAAAATTGTCCACGAAAGAAACTCACCTAAGGTAAAATCAACAAGCTTTGCGCCTAGTACAACAGCAGATTCACTGGAAGATCCTCCAGGTACCTGATCAAGCACAAAAGGATTTTTAGGTGTGCCATAATGTTTGTGTTCACCATATATACCGCCACAAATGTTGTTCTTTAATCATATGTCCAACAACTATGATGTTAATATTCAAGGACCTTCTTTTTTTTTTTTTTTTTTTCAAGATGAATAACTAAGTAAGTGGCCTCAACTATTTAGGAAGCATTTAGAAACCGCACATAAATGTATTTGTTCAGTATCATGTGAGTGAAAACAATTTTTTAGAAATAGAGAAATGGTTATAATCATGAATTGAATTGTCATCAACTCCCAAAATTATGTTAGTTTTCATATTTTTAGACATATGCCGGAAATAAAAAGTCATTTCTGATTATTATTAGGAATCAACATAAAGTTCTTTTACCCAAGAAACAATAGTTAATAGAAGGAATCAAGTTATTGATATTTTTAGTTAAGACCAACCTGAAAGCCAATTTATCCATGACAGTTTTACCAATACGGCTGGGCTGTCGATGTGGCAGCTGGATGAGTCCTTGCCAAGTCAGGATTTCCAAACCCAGTCACATATCCTTCCACATCAAATCTGTTTCCAAATAAAAAATTTAAAAATGAAAAAGCTAACACACACCCACAAAAAATTGATATCCACATAAAAATACCCAATTGCTGGCATTGATATCCACACACACTTCAAAAGAATATAGATAAAACCCAATAGCTGAAACTGAAATCAATTGGCTCACACAAACACATTCACAAACAACTAAAATCTTCTAAATAGTCATAAACAATACCTGAAATTTGATGCATAAGCTTGCACACACACTTTAAGAATATAGATAAGCATCAACAGAAACAAACACAAACACAAACACAAATACAAACATAAAAACACAAACTTTAAACTTCAAAAAGAGTACCTCACAATGAATTTTACTACACATAATTTTGCACGCACTCAAAACACTTCAAAAGAAGAAATGGGCAAAACCCAATTGTTAAATTGATGTATGGATCCAAAAGCAAAAGAAAACAAGTAGGAAAGCTTTGAAAAGAAGTAATAAAAATGAAAAGAATGTTATTAGGACTTACATGTCTTTAAAAGCAAAGGTGAGGGCATGTAAGGGAAGTTGATGAAGTGAAGGACTTGGTTGTAGAAGAAACTTCTCCATGAAAGCTCCGTTCTCTCATTCTCTCTCTCTCTCTGTGTTATTTAAGCTCATCTATACGGTGTCGTTTTTAAGTTCAATAATTTTTCAATTTCGTATGTGAATCCTAAGGTTTGTAAAATAAAATTGTTGGGTTGATTAAGAATTTAACTTATGGACTAAAAACATAATAATTGAAAAAATTGTAGGACTAAATTGTAATACTACCAAATTATAAGAAGGTAAATAATTTATTTACAAACTCTTGGGTGTCAAATGTAACAATAATGAAAAGTTTGTGGACTAAAGGCATTTTTTTTTTTTTTTTATATTATTAATGCTCATAGTTACATTTGAAGACTATTGAAGGTAGACTTTTCAAGGGTGAATAATATCAAATATCAAGAGTACGTATTAAAAGCATTATGTGAAAATTTAGAAATAGGAGAAAGAAAGATAGAAGAAGAGGGAGAAAGGTACTCCAACTTACAATGCAAATTAGATTCATATGTTTTTCTATCTTTCTTTGATTACCTTTTCTTTTTTATATTCTTATAATCTTAACATTTACATTCAGTGACATAATTTCTTAATATCTTTTTTTATTCTTTCTTGATTTGCGAAAAAATAATAAATGATCGGTATAAGAAATCAAGAAAAATTAACGAACTATACTTTTAATCTCTACTTAGAATCTATTCAATAATTTTTAAAAGTAAAATATTCTAAACTTAATTTCTTCAAAAAAAAAAAAATGCTCACCTAACTTCACGGTTGACTTGGGGGCTCATTGGTGGGGCCCACTTGAGGCTATTCAGTTAAACAAGGCCTTATGTATTTCTTTTTTTTTTTTTTTTTTTTTAAGTCCATTGGACTTTGATGGTTTTTTCATTCGAGAATGGGCAAAACATGGGCCAGTTTATAGTCTATTGAGTCCATGCAACAAGAAAACATATGTATGCATCCAAAAGATAATGTTTGTGGCACATGATCAATGGTTTCACTGTGTTTTCTTTTCTGGTTTGCCACTAGAGAAAAGAAATTAATAAAAATTGTTCAATTTTAGTTAATGAGAATTTGTTCCATTGTCTGGTTAGTAAATGAGAAGAGAAAAAGACTAGGGGGGAAGAAAATAATTCAAAATTTTCCTCTCTAACCAACCAAAGTTTTTTTTATCGAAAAAGGTAAAATTTGAAGAGGATGTTTGTGGTTAGAACAAAAGTAGCTAAGATTTTCTTTTCTTGTTTTGTATTTTCCTTCCATTTTCTTTACATTAGCAATAAACCAAACAACAAAAAGTAAGTATATTTCTTTTTTAGATACATTAACAGTATACCAAATTCCCATTATGCTACTACCCATCTTATATAATGGCTCCTATCCTTGTCCAAGTTATACTATCTAATCACCAATATTAAATCATAAACTGGGATAAACAATTGTTCCAAACCTTAAATTGCATTTGTTATCACAAAGGAATCTCTAATATCAATCAGCAACATTCCTTGATTGTCTCAAACTGAAAATAAAATTGGAGAAAGTTCTGCCTACAAAGTTGTGAGGGGTGTTTTTGCTATGTTGCCACGCGGCGTGCCGAGGGCGATCACTACGTGGACTTGAACTTTAAGAAAAGGGGTAGTCGAACCCAAAATTCAACCGAGGGCCATAAATTCAGCCCAAGGGCTAATGGGATACTTCCAAAAAGTATTTTAAAAGAGCCATGATGATAAAGCCCAAATAAATATGGAGAAGGGCTAAAAAGCTTATGCAAATATTGTAACCGACAAGAGATTTTAAAGGACAGTCATTGGGCCGAGCCACTTGCTGTTCCTTAACTGAATCTAAGCTCAAAGTATCATGATTTTAACACAAAAAGTACCAGCTCATATGCTTCCCATGCTTTAAGAACCCAAATAAGATGAGAACAAGGATGAGAGAACTTATCAAAACGACGTAGTCAATAAGGAACCCAGGAATCAGTTGTTGGGCCGAGCCTCTCACTGTTCCTTGACTAGGTCAGGCTTGAAACAGAATATCCTCAGTAAAAAATGATTAAAACGCACGTTCTGCATATTCCTGTTGACATCTGCTGCAAGGCCTCTGATGAATAATGCACTTGTTAAGACTGAAAAGAAGGTTGACTTGTTGGGAGAGAGTCAGTCCCAATGAGACATGTATAAGGGTAAAAGAGAATTGTGTTTGGGCTTTTTATGGAGTTAAAATCAATGATGAAGAACCATTGTGGCCCTCATAAAGATATTTCAGGATTTCTGCCCAGGCATCTGCCAGGAGAGCTTTTTCTGGGGAGAAAGATGTTAAGTTGTGAATTCCAATCTTTTCAGACGGGAATGTATTTTTGGATTTTGATCAGTGTTTCTAAGTTGGGAAAGATCTCAGGAAAACCCATTTCAGAGGCCTTTTCTCCTTGGATCTTTGTTGTGGTAATTTCTTGAGTTTTTGGAAGTGTTCTTCCTGTTATGGTTTTTCTTTTGGGTGGTTCTGTTTGGGGCTGGTGGATCTGATGCATTAAGAATGCAATCAGTCCTATAAATATAAGTGATTAGGGTTGCCAAAAAACGAGATTTTGGCTTCCCTTAATCTTGTTTATTCTCAAAATTAACCCTCCCTGACATGTGTTGGTCAAAGAGAGTATTTGATTGGTTAAAGTGATCATGGTCCTTCCCTATTGGCAGGGTAAGGCCTTCTTTCCCTCTGAAATGGTTTTGTCAGAGGTGTCCACTGTTTAGTTAGTGGGTTTTTAGAGTAAAGTTGGGTTTATGCATACCTCTTGTGACTTGGTTTCCATAAACTAGTCACTGTGTCTCCCAGCAGACCTAATGACAACAGTCCATGGTTACCTAAGTCTTGGAACTAACTCCCCTCCACCAAATCACACTCCTCAAGTCAGATCAACATAAGGAGAGTAGCTTCCTCACGGGTCTGGGCCGTGGGAGCTACTCCCTGAGTCCTTTTGGGACTGAAATGGACTTGGCCATTAATTTTCCACCATGCTTCTTTATTTCCAGCATGTTTTGGTTGCTGCCAGTGGTCCTTGAGCTGTTGTGCACAAGTCTGCTACGTGAACAATACCAGAATTCATGATTTCCGGTGGAGTGTAGAGCTGGACTGAGCTGGTGGTGTTTGAATGATTTGAAAATGGTATTTCAATGGCTCTTGTCACGTTGGAGAAGATAGGAGCTGTTGCACTTCTTCTCTTTTAGTGTAATAGGACATGGCGTGGGCTCCACAGCAGATATACAGCCCATGCTCTGTCAGTTTCTCTTCAGATTTCATGGGACCCACGGGTTGGCTGTATTCAACCATTTGAATTTTTGGGGCTGACTGCCATTTGGGCTCCAGCTGTTTCCCTTTATTTATTTAATAGTATTTGGGCCAAATAATTGTATAATAAGCACACCTTGGGTTATGGGCTTCATATGGGTTTTCTTTGGGCCTGTGAACAGTGCCGAGATTCCCTTACAGTGAGCCCAGGTGGCTCATTGGGTATTGTTTATGGCATTTTAGTGGGTTGAGCCATGTATGTTTATTTATTTATTTTCGGGTTGTGGGCTTTTTAGAATAGTGCTAAAGCACTTTAAAATATGCCCAAGTAAATTAATATTGTTTGGGGGGTTTAAATGGGTTGGGCTTATTGGGTTAATTTATTAAGCCCAAATATTTTATTGGGGGCCCAAACAATTATTTAGTCAAAAAATGGGCATGTACAGAAGTTAATCCATTGAGTTGAAAATAGCACAATATATTGATGATAATGTAGTTATTTATTAGTTATATTTCAGAGTCACTTAGAGAGTTACATGTTTCAAGAAGAAATGGCCTCAGTGGCAAAAAAGTGCAAGCATAATGCCCTTTCCCTTTTTTATTTCTATATTAAACATTAGGAAAATAAAATTTCAGTGACCCTTTTTCTCTGCAATGTCAACCTCTTCTTGTAGAGTGTCATAAAGAATCTCAACAAGATTAAGCAAGAACTCATCTGAACCATGTTTCGCCAATAAGGAAATTGGCACAAGAAGATTATCATATAGTCCTAATGGTATGCTCACCTGTAAATATGCCAAAAAAAAAATTTATGGATAAAAATCTGCAAAACAACAAATAAAAATACCCAATTGCTGATATTGATATCCACACACACCTCAAAAGAATATAGATAAAACCCAATTGCTGAAAATGACATCAATTGGCTTACACGCACAGACGCACAAAATCTTCAGAATAATAACTGAGAATGATGCATAAGCTGGCACACACTTGAAGAATATAGATACAAACACAAATACAATCATAAAAACGCATACTTTCAACTTCAAAAGAGCATGGCTTAAACCCAATAGTTAAATTCATATAAGAGTTTCTCACTATGAATTTCACTATACATGATTTTGCACACACCCAAAAGAAGAAATGGAGAAAACCCAATAGTTAAATTGATGTATGAGTCCAAAAGAAAAAGAAAAAAAGTACAAAAGCCTAGAATTTTTCACATCTGGACGACAATGAAGAGTGATGTAAGGGAAGTTGATATGCTGATAGATAGTATAACTGAAAGAGTGTTATTAGGACTGACATGTCTTTAACGGCAAAGGTGAGAGCATGTAAGGGTAGTTGATGAAGTGAAAGACTTGGTTGTAGAAGTAACTTCTCCATAAAAGCTCCATGGTCTGACTGTTCTCTTGCCATGTTCATTAGCACCGAGCTCTCTCTGACTGAAACTGAAACTGAAACTCATCTACAAGTTTAAGGTTTGGCTTAGGAGCACTTGACGAGACACGGACACAAGACATGGACACAACATGATATGTGTCCAAATATGGTCATGTCATGTGTGAACATTGTGTCCTGTTCATATTAGAGAAATGAATGTCGCAAAGGAAAATCTTACAACTTACAAGTTAAAACACTGTGATATCATCCCTAGCTTTTTTTTTTTTTTTAAGCCAACCAACTCAACTAACACTATATGGTTGTATCTTTAGTTATTCATATAGTTAATGCCTTAATGGTGAAGTGGGCTCGACAATATTACATATTTGCAACATAAGTCAACAAGCACACGTTACCTTTTTTTTCTATTCAACATATGATGTCGAGAAATTATTCAGTCTACCGGGTGAACCACGTCATCCGTCCACAATTCCAATAATTAAATGACATGTGTGATAATTAATACAGTTAGCTTGGGGCTATTTGGTCATTTTAAAAGTATAGGGTTAATGGTTAAAAGTTGACTATATTAATTATCAAGCTGACTGTATTAATTATCAGACCTGTCATTTAATTATTGGAATAGTGAACAGGTGAACCACGTCACCCGGTAGACTGAATAATTTCTCATGATGTCATAACGATTGCTGATTATAATACCAAAATATCAATAAATTCTAAATTCTTTATTTAAGCACAAAATTTGTTATTAGATTTAACTGGTTGAAATAAATTTTTTTGACTGACTAGTTGAAATAACTAAACATGCACAATTGCTTTAATTGATGGTGCCCAAAGTCCTTGATTATTGCGAAAAGTCGTGGGACAAGAAAAAGTTCAATGACCATATTAACCTTTATTTATATGGCTGATAGCTTTGGTAGCAAAGCTGGAAATAGAATGAAAGTTTATGAAGGAACCACATCCACATATCAATATATTTAATGCAGGAATATTCCATTTATTGATAAGGTGGCCCATTGAAAATTATCTTTGATAGATACGGAAAAATCATAGTAGTGAATGGGGGACATATCAGCTACAATCTCTTTACCTACAATGTCTGCAATGTTATCTAAGTGTTCCAATTAAAACCAATGTATATTTCGTTCCGTTCCGGTCGGAACGGACGGAAAATCTCATACCGGCATGCAAACCGGTACGAGGCACCCCAATGTTCCACCTTGGCCAAAATTTCGGCCTATTTCGGCTTGTTTCGGCCGGTATATGTAATCCGGCCGAAATACTTTTTTGGCTTTTTTTTTTTTTTTTTCTTTGCTTCTTCAGTTCTTCTATGCTCCTTCTTCTTCTTCCTTCATCTCACTCCTACACCTACACGCATAAGAGTCAATAGAAAGTGGTGGTGGACACCGTAGTGGGTTGCTGGTGAGAGTAGAAATCGGCGACGGCGCTACAGCCTGCAGGTGGAACAGGCGGGAGGAAAGATGGTGGTTCAGCTGGTAGGTGCTTTCAATGAGCTTACAGAGAGGACTAAGAAGGAATGGTTTTTGGTTCAAGTGTTGTGCCGTGCCCCTCTTCCTTCTTCTTCTTCTTCTTTCTTTTTTCCCTCCCAACTCTGTCTCTCTGTCTGTGGCTTTGTGCCTTTTCTTTACTCTTTTTTTGTTGACTTTTTGGTTCAAGTGCAGCCTTCACGTGACATGATGATATTATGCACTCTTTTCTTTTTTTATTTATTTATTATTTTTTTAAGTAATATTTCTTTTGGTTTTATTTTTATATTTCTATTATATTATTCAAATACAATTTCATAACATTATTATTAGTATTAAGATTGATATGGACTTATAATTTGAAAGATTCTTAACAAATTATAGGTTTTGATAAATAAACATATAAATAAGTAAATATATATATCTAGCGGTAAACCTGAAACGAAACGCCAGTATTGACCGGTACCGAAATATACCATTCCAATGGCCAAACCGAAACAGCCACCGAAACGGAATATACAACATTGATTAAAACACACTACCTCAATTAAAAAAGTCAAGTCAGCTCCAACTCACCAAATCACTAAAAGAACCAAACAAAGTTTCTATCTCTCCGTTGACTCTTCTCTCTCTATCTATCTCTCTTCTCTCTCTCTATCTATCTCTCTGTTCTCTGTGTAACGAAGAACACGCCGACGTAGCGCTCCACCGATCCGAGTCCTAGGATCTCAACAACCTTCAATTCCTTTTCTCACTCAAAACGTCTGTCAATCCCTCCACCAAGCTCTGTATCCAAGCCCCCCAAAAACCATGGAAATCCTGAGCCAATATCCTCACCCAGATTTCGCCAAGTCCCTCTCTTCCTCACGCCTCTCTCCCTCTCTTCATCTAAAAAATATTGTGAAAAATTGTGTTAGATTTATTGTTCTATTCCTACAACAAAAAAATAATAATCTTAAACCATACCTTTACTGCCCATCACCATCGACAACCGAAAACACTACTTTCTGGTATAATGGTATTCCTTATTGGCATCACCACCACCAACATAATAACTTCATACTTGAATAAAAAAAAAAAAACCCATGGAAATCAAGTTTTAAGCTATTGAGTTTATGGGTTTCAAAGCTCCTCAGGTGTCCCTTCAATTCCACATGCAAAGCTTTAAACTTTAACGGATAAAGCTTTCAGAAATTGGTCCCTTCAGTTCATATACTATTTCCTCTGAAATTTGTGGACCCAATTAAGCAATTCGCATGATAAAAAACACAAACTGTTGCTGGGCATTTTTTTTTTTTTTTTTTTTGTGTGTGCTGATTTAGAATTTTTGTTTTGTTCAAAAAATTCCATGAAAAAGAAGAAGAATTTTACATGGTTTTGGGGGGGCTCAAATAGAGAGCTTGGTGGAGGGATTGATAGACGTTTTGAGTGAGAAAAGGAATTGAAGGTTGTTGAGATCCTGGGACTCGGATCAGTGGAGCGCTACGTCGGTGTGTTCTTCGTTACACAGAGAATAGAGAGATAGATAGAGAGAGAGAAGAGAGATAGAGAGAGAGAGAAGAGTTAACGGAGAGTTAGAAACTTTGTTTGGTTCTGTTAGTAATTTGGTGAGTTGGAGCTGACTTGACTTTTTTAATTGAGGTGGTGTGTTTTAATTGGGACACTTAGATAACATTGCAGACATTGCAGGTAAAGAGATTGTAGCTGATATGGTCCTGTGAATGGGGGACACATTTTGATTACGTAACGGTTCAGAAGATTATCCACTTATATTAAATAAGTCACATGACTATTAAATAATTATATAATTAAAGATATACGTGGATAGTCTTTTGAGTTGTCGTGTAATGAGTTAAAAAAACTTCCATCTAAACTAATTTGAAAGAAAATTTTGTCCAATTTAAGACCTTACTACTTTTTAAGGTTGGGATGACATTGAGATTAATATTAATTCCACTTTTGTTCTACTCTTGGAAAACTTATGAAGCATAATTGATCTTGCAGGTTAATTCCCTTCCTGTACTAAAATGTGTCTTATATGTGTTTACATAAACATGAGTTTGTTTTTAGATACATCAACAGCATACAAAGTTGTCATTATCCTAGGCTAGCCATCTTATCAATGGCTCCTATCTTTGTCCAAATTATACTATCGAATCCCCAATATTAAATCATAAACTTGGATAAGTAATTGTTCCAAACCTTAAATTGCATATGTTATCACAAAGGAATCTCTAATATATATGCACAAATATTTCTTAATCGTCTCAAATTGAAGGTATAACTGGAGAAAGTCTTGGCCTACAAAGTTAATCCATTGGAGTTGGAAAGAGCACAATATATTGATGATCAAGTAGTTATTAGTTACATTTGAGAGTCATTTAGAGAATTAAAGGTTTCAAGAAGAAATGACCTTTGTGGCACAAAAGTGCAAGCAGCAGGCCTTTCCAATTTTTATATCTCTGAGTAGGATATAAAACTTACAATAAAACATTAGGAAGAGAAAGAATTCAGTAATCCTTTTTCTTAGTAATGCCAACCTCTTCTTAGAGAGTGTCATAAATAATCTCAACAAGATTAAGCAGGAAACCATTTGAACCATGTTTCGCCAACAAGGAAACTGCCACAGGAAGATTATCATATAGTCCTAGTGGTATGCTCACCTATAGATATGCAAAAAAAAATTATGTGGTATTTCAAAGGTCTTAAGATAAACAAGTAAGGAAAAACTAAGTTCGTCATGTCTCACAACACACACACAAACAGATAGGGAGAGAGAGAGAACTTGGCAAAATCTAGATACTCCAGCAATTGACAGCATGCTAAAAGCCTTGGCACGAAAAGCTTCCAATGGAGTTGGATCACTTTGTAGTTCTGGTGGAGGCCCTGGAATTGTGGGAATTGCCAAGACACCAAAATCCTGAATAATCATCATTTAGAAGTGTTAGTCAAGCTAGTGTAAAAGTTGAATTCATTTGTTAGAGATGATGCCAATTTCTTATTTTTTATTATAGAATTTAATTTTTCTACTCTTTGAAAGGTTAGGATCTAATTTGTTACTTTAAAAATTAAAAGGTTTAATTTGTTACATCCCTAAACTATAAGGTTTATTTTTTTACATCCCTAAATTATAAGGTTTAATTTTTTACATCCCTAAACTATAAGATTTAAAAAATAAGTTTCCCAAAATTTTTATTGATTTGGTGAAAAAAAAAAATGTTAAAATGGAAAGACAACGGATAGAAAGTGTCTATTAATTTTCACTGTACCAAAATTTATGTAAAGATCTTATAGATCATGGTCAAAAATACAATATTGGTCATGTGATCAATGTTTTTAACTCTAGCAGACTTTTTTTTTTTTTTTTAAAAAAAAATAACCATTTTTTTTCGACTCACATATTTTCTTGGATCCCATGTAGCATGGGCTGCAATTTCTTTTTTAACTTTTGTATCATTTTACCTTTTTATCCTTCTAACATTTTTACCTTTTTTTATTTTTTATTTAAAGATTGAGACTAGAAGTTAACTTTAAATGAATTTGGCCTCAATGAATTGGAGCCCATGCAATATCTGATCTCAATCCAAAATTTTCTACTGCACGTCAATGGGGGAGATTGGTAGGAAACTCCCCTTAGTAGGGAGTCTATGGCCATGGTACAGACCACATTCCAAATTGGTAATCAGATTGATGGACTTCAAGAGAATGGATGAGGTTGAGAGGGTGCTTGTGGCGTATAACTTTGACTCTGTGTAGGCAAGAAGCACAGCTTTTATGTGTCTAGAAATTGAATGGGGCACATAGATAACGCACAGCATTGCCTTCTTTGCCACAAAGGTCGCAAGTGAACTTGTTCAACTTCCAAAAGGGAGTCAATGGGTGGTCGTGGACTTCAGATTCTATGGTGAGCGGTAAATCAGTACATCTGATGTGAAGGTTAAAATCGCACCGTGAACAATGATACCGGTATTCCCAATGACGATCTTTTTTGCAGACTACGCATTTGCCATAATCTTTGACATCATCTTTAGCATATCTCGATTTGGGAAAGAGAATAAAAGGATGTTTTGGGTGCAAGGGATGGTGCAACCCAAGGGGTAGTTCGGCACATGATTTATGATGAACATACCACCCATAGCATTTTTTGCAACTGTAGCTAGGACCATAAACAGCTTGGTCGCACCCCCAACAAAGATGTCCTCTTCTGTCGTTCTCATTGAAGACCAACGGGTGTTATTCGTGACAAAAATGTTGAAGGTCCTCCATTTTGTATTATAAGATAAGATGCAGAGAAAACATGAAAGTTGTTGTTTAGAAAAAGAGTTAATAGATAAAAGATGGGAATTAGGTGGAGACAAAGACAGAATTAATTTGAGTTTAGGGATTTAAACAAAGATTAGATGCAAGAGAGACTATTTCCAGCTCTTTCACTTTTTGGACTTAGCTTGCAAACATCACGTAAGTTTGGTGCTACAGATTTGGATGGTTGGTGTTTTGTGGTGAGTAGTGAGTAGTGTATCTAACGTGTTTGATAAAGGGTCCAAAACAATAATATAGTAAGTATTTTCATTGTATATGCGAAATGTTTACAAAATAATATACTCACTCGCTCCCTAAAACATATTTCACACTTTCTCTTACAATTGTTTCTAAATATTATTATTATTATTGATTTTATGTTTTATAATGTAGTGGGTGGCAATTATTAGAAAGTAAAAATATTGAGATGGATAGGAGTTTTTTTAATTAAATTTTTTAATATAAAATTTGTTTGTATTTTCAATTAATTAAGGCTATTAATATGAGATAGGAAAAATATTTGATAAGATTACGTTCAAGTTATACTTTGACTATCTTTTCAGTCTTTTACAAAACGATTTGAATTTTATTTGGACCCCTAGCTCAAATATCTTAATGTAAGAATCTCTTATTTAATAATAAAAAATTAAAGAGAAGACACCTAAAAAGCTAGGAATAAATAATAAGAGATTATGGTGGCAAAAAAAAATATGCAATAAGAATGTAGATTCAAGAAAATAGTGATTTAAAAAAATAATAATTGAGTGATATACCTTTTATCAAAGCTACATATTAAATGTAAAATGAACCAAACCTATCTAACAATATTATATCTCACAAAAATATATTGTTAATTCAAGTGCAAATTAACAACTAAATATTCCCAAAATTTCATTGCATTTAACATCTATATGACAAAATTTTAGGCAAGCAAAGCAACATATTATTTATGAATAGCAATATAAAAATACACATACATATGAACAAATTTGCATATGCAACCATTAATACTTACAACAAGGAAAATCCAATTTTCTCTTCAAAAAACACCTAGGGAAGCTTCCAAGTTAGCCTCACTTTCAATTTTGTTGTTAAGTTCATGTGGAATTTATCTATAACTTTGACTATATATAGGATTATTATGCTATTGTACCAAAAGAGAAAAACACAAAAGAAAACAAAACAAAAAAAGAATAAGAGAAGCATTTAGTCAAGGAATTTATCCTTGCTTGCCTAAATTTATATACATTTCTTTCTCTTTTCACTAATCTTTTTATTTTATTTTATTTTAATCCATGTCCAAACTTCATACTAACATTTTCTCTCTTTTTTGTTCTAAACATAGCATTTAGGCAAGGAATCTATCCTTGCTTGCCTAAATTATATACCTTTCTTTCTCTTTTCATTAATCCCTTTTTTTATTTTATTTTTTTTTTTATTCCATGTCCAAACTTCATACTAACATTTTCTCTCTTTTTTGTTCTAAACATAGCATTTGTGGTATCAGACTTATGGTTGGACTTGGGCTGCAACTAAGGACCTGTGTCCAAGAGAGTCTGCATTTCCTTTAATCCTAACTTTTGTTCAGTTGGTTGGGCTCACATTGTGTCATTCCCAGTTTCAAGCCTATACACAC
>BKZX01032970.1:7564-19637 GCA_014362285.1 Fagus crenata
AATTAATCATTAAAATTGGAAAGAAAGAAAAGGTATGCAACTAGGGGAAATTCTTAGGTCCCGCTGACGAATGAGGAAAAACGAATTAATCATTAAGATTGGAAAGAAAGATAAGGTATGCAACTAGGGGAAATTCTTAGGTCCTGCTGCGGGACCGTCCCGCCAAACATGTCAAAATTTGTAATATTTGTGTGTGTTCTGATAAAATGTTGTGTGTGTTGTGATAAATGTTTGTCACGTGTTGTAAAATGTGTATAGTTTTATAGTAAAATTAACTTTATCACAAATATTACAAATTCTACCAGAATTCACACATTTTATTTTTACAACAATAAACACACATTTAACAATATGGATACAACATTTATCACAAAACACAAAAATTTTATCAAAATCAACAAAAGTCCCGTGGCGGGAACTAAATATTCCCTTGCAACTAGATGGAAGGTTTTTCTACTTTTCATTTCGACCATTCAAACAAAAAGTAATTTTGATTTTTTTTTTAATATACTTTTTTAATGTATCTGTTTGGACGACCGAGATTAAAAGTTGAAAAATTATCTTTCAATTTCAACCGTCAAACTATTACACTGTGCACGGCATCTCTATCCGCAACTAGAGCTGTAGCATGATGTTAAAAAAGAATTGGCCTTGAAATGACAGGGAAAAGCTCCATCATGCCTTCGATTAATATCACATCAGTTAGAGATATTTAGTAAAATTTGGTAACTTTTTGCCTTTATTTGAAAGAGATATTTAGTGCGTTTATCTTGCGGTTGGAGAGGACCTCTTTTAATTGATACCAATGGCCCATGATACTCCTCAAGTGCCAACATTGACTGAGAATACTTTCGGTTGATGTAAGATTTGATTCTGTCACTTCCTTTTGAGTGCATATTGATTATTGACAAAGAAATCCCAGTTTTGTCTATTTTATAATGCCACTTTTGAAATTTAATATGAAAAATATCAAGATTTCTACATTCTCTTGAGACCTTCCCTCTATGATTCTTGATAGCAAATATTACACAAGTTGAGCTAGTTAATACTCACATACATAGGATACAAAATATTACAGGTATATTTGGCTTAGATTTTTAGTGATTTTGATTTATTGAATAATCATTTAAGAAAATGCGATTGGAATAAAAAGCATGTTGGGGAATAGCCAAGTGTGGAACTAGGGTGTGTCCCTGCACTTGGGGGCTGCCTTGGTCTTAGACTATGCCCAAGCCTCCTGGCTGCGCTCCTTTCACAGTCAGACAAGACGGCAGTGGCTGTTCCTGAGGGTGAGGAGACCCGGAACGTGAATTGGAAGCGGAAAAGCCTGGAAATTAGTGTTGCTGGCATGGAATATGCCATCAACCTTTTTAACCAGTGTTTAATAAATCAAGTTAAGTTAAAGTGGATTGGATCGAGGCGGCCAGTGGAACGAGCGCCTTGGATCCCTAGCATAGACGTAGCATGTTGGCCTAATCCCAAGCATAAACTCAGCTGCAGCCTTACCATTGTATCTCACTCTCAAATGAGGTTCTTGGTTAATATATCTTTAATCACCAGGATTTCAACACTTACAAGTAAGGGACAAGACATGTTGAATTTTTTTGATAATCTTATATTCAGTTACTCACCCCATGAAATTAAAAATAAATTTATCCGAAATCCATAATTATCATTATTATGCCTCAAATCAACAGGTCTCAAACATTGAATTTATCTACTACAACAAATTTTCTCAATTGTGAAAAGAAGATATGAATACTATCATCTACAGTCACCCTTGTAAAATGATCAACAATGCCAGACACTGTGGAGTCCCATTGACCTCAATCTAATACCAGTGACCTTAATCAGCAGTCATCAGCATTGCTTGCAGCTCAATCCCATGTTATGATCATCTCTTTTCTCTCATCCATGTTACATGATTACTATGAAATGCTTTACTTCCTCACTGCTTGGCCTGCTCACAAGTACAATGGAAAGTTGTCAGGATATGCAGATTCTAGGATCACTAAACCATTCCTTAGACATATCAAATGTTCATTGTCAATTAGTAAGTTACACACCCACCTCTTAAATTCACGACCTCACCCTCCAGCCCATTATTTGGAAGGAGGAAGTGTCATTTGAATTAGGGTTCAATTATAAAAACTAAATGTTCTTAAGGCTCACATCCGCTTGGACAACATATGAGAGTTCAATAAGCAAGAAAGATGATCAGCCTATTTCTGCCCCTAATGTCTAGTTGCCCTAAGTGAGATTGAATGGCTGTTCTGCATTGTTTTTGTCCCCATACAAGCAAGTTGCTTATGAAAAATGAAAACAAAAAGCCACTTTGTCCATAAAAAGTCATTATGCTTTTTGTCCAAGAAAATTCTCAGGACTCTAAACTATCAAATTTAATTTATAAGGAGATGAGAATGTACCTGTGAATATAGGAAGGTGCCAAGAATTGCAATGGCAGCTCCAAGAGCATTGATGGGTTGGACAGGTGTGTGAAAGATTATGATGGAGGAGACTATGACAGATATCCGCTTCATCGTGTTTCCGATGCTAAATGTCAAGGGAGAAATCTGGTCGAGCGACATATATGAAACTTGGTTATACAAGTGGTAGAAGACACTCTGGGCTGCCACCCACCTGCAAAAATTCAGAACCACATATATTTAGTCAAACATCAAGGATGAAAGTGTATTAATATTTTAGCAATGACTGGTACCACTAAATAATCAAAACCATCACACCAAGATTACTACTTCAATCGTCCAAAACCAAAGGAGGGGAAAAACATGCCCCCTTATGAGCTGACATAGAAGATCCAAGATATTAAGTTAATTCGTATCTAGTAATATTAGATATTCTCTACCATTGGCTAGGATGTCATAATTAAATCAGCATTTATTTGATCTAAAAGCAATAATAACAAGACCAAAAAGAAATGAATGTTTGAAATGCATCCTACTTAGAGACTATCTAAATTAAAGATTTCTCCTACACTATTATTCAAACCAGTAGATAATTGTACTTGGTCAATCTCTAGACCATTCTATGCAAACTGCTTCAATTACTTAATTACCTAAACTGGCACTAGATTTACGGTAAAAACATGTTAATCATTTCGCTGACGTATTATATCTCTTCTATTTACCCCAAACAAGGTGAAATAACTCTTAAAAGAAAGTTAAATTTTACATAGCAAACCTACCCTTCTAGAATTGGTTACATTTATTAAGTTCTACTCCAAAATAAGCCAAACCACATCAAGTCAATCAAACAAACAATTGAAGAGTACAATGTCTTGGATGAGTAAAATGGTAACAATTCAATGAGAGTAGTAGGCTATTGTGATTACCATATGAAATGTGGTCCAATCTGAGAGATGGCCTTTTCCCAGCCAGCAGCCCACATCGTAGGGCCCTCCACAGCAATGGCAAAAGGTGTAAGAATCAATAGAGACAACATAGACAGACAAGCATAGTAGTTCATCCCACTAACAGACTTCCCCTTCATCCCTTTCTTTGAGAATATGTTCCGAAACACAAATGCCACATTCGATATCATAGCTCCCATAAACCCTGAAACAAATCGCAACATTTATTAGTACTCAAATACACCATCACCAACGAGGACCATATCAGAAGTCTAAAAACATTACACTAACATAATAAATAACATCCATCAACATTTCCTTAAATTCCAACATGTAATTGAGTAAGATTTTCTCACCAATCATGTTGAAATTGAGCTCGGTCAGAGCAGCAAGCCCACATCCTCCAATAATTGGCACGAGTGACAAATAAACCGGCACTGGAAACATCTCACCTAACAAAAACCTTGAAACCAAGACACTGAAAGCTGGCTCACTGCTCTTGATAATATGGGTGAAAGAAACCGCAACTTTCGACATACTCACAGTCGCTGCTACATGTCCAATTGTATGTGCCACAGCAACCTATACACATAACTCACATAGTAAATACAAAGATCAAAGTCTCAAAACCACAAAACACTCTGTTTTCAGCCAAAGAATAATAAGAAAATCACAGAAACAATTGAAAAATCTCGTTGTGTTTTTTAAACCAATCCTACAAATGGGGTATTCTTAATTCTACCATACTATTCAAAATTCCATTTAATTTATGTTTCTTTTTTTTTTTTCTTGGTTTCACTTTCTAAACCAACAAAAAAAACAGAGGAAAACAGAGAAAATCTTGAACTGTTCGAAAATTTTCGAGCTTTCTTACAGGAAACAGATTCTTCCAGAACTCCAAATCGGTATTTGGAGCATCAGCGATCCTCGTAGCCCACGATATCAGCATCATGAGAGACCCAGTTGCGAGTGAAAGCGTGGAAGTGAGCCAGGGGTAAGGAAAAGCATTCAAAACCTTCTTGTTGTATATATTGAAAACCACATTCAGAGCCCACCAGGTAGCGAAATATAAACCAATTCTGAGTCTCTGAGCCGCCTCTAACCGAGCCTGCTCGTCCGGAAGCTCAATGTTAATCTCTAGCGGCTGAGACCGATTGGCTTCGTATGCCTTGCACTCTGTTCCACGCTTCTCTGTTTTCTTTAGCAATGCGAAATTCTCAATGGAAGAAATGTAAAGTGGCTTCTGGGAAGAGAACGAATGGCTAATAAGACTCTGTTTGACATTTTGAGTAATGGGTAGTGAAAAAGTATGAGGCTTTGAAAGAGGAAGCTTTTTATTTTTGAAGTCTGAGGATGTGAAGGATGAGGCTGTGAGCTTCACTGAAGAGATCATGATGAGTGGTTTATGCAGAACTAAACTGAATATGTAAATTTAGATTGGATTTTGAATGCAGGAAGTGGTTTCTTGGGGTTGTTTGGTTAGTGGGAAAATTGAGAAAAATGTGAGAGTTTTGAAGAATTAGAGAGGGAGAGAGACGTTGGTGAGTTTGCGAGAGAAGAGGAGATGAGAAAATTAATGAGAAAAGGAATATTTTGAAACGGTCTTTCCTAAAGAAGTGGGAAGCTGAGGGGTTTATATAGGCGGACTGAGGAGGTGTAGGGAATTTTGAGTTTTCCTTTTCTTTGACTTTTACTAGTATTACCTACCAAGAAAAAAAAAAAAAAAAAAAAAAAAAAAAGAGATCAAGGGAGGAGAAATTATTCGAGTATATACTCATGTTTTACATCTCGGAACCACATCTTGTGGGATCCTTATATGAAAGAAATGTGTAATACACCAACAATTTCACATAGAATCTCGATTGCTAATTGAATTCTTATAAACCTTTCGTGAGTGGTGAATGAATTTGTTGTGTACTTTTTTTTTTCTTTTTTGATAATGTTGTGATATTTGTTTATTGAGATCTTATAAACCTTTTGTTAGTGATATTTTTTAAGACATAGGTATTTTGTTTTTATCAAGTGTTTCTCATAAAAATATGATTGTTTGTTTAGATGCATCTACTGCCACACGTAAAAGTTTATGGTGGAATTAGTGATTTCTTCGTTAATAATTTTGTAAAAGTTGACTTTTTTTCTTTTAAAAGAAAAGGACATTAAATGTTGAGAAAAGAATGTTTAATATTCGGATGAACTAAATGGGAATAATAAATGAAGTAAGGAATACCAAATTTATGCTTAACCTCGCGAATTTCAGCTATGTTCTAATTCTAATTGAATGGTGAATGCAATTTTGAAACAATTTTTTTATGATTGGCCAATATCTAGCTGCAAACTGCACTAATTATTAATCCGTGCCCAAGTTTCACTTCACCCCTACTTGGTTGATCATTTCAAGTTTCATGGAGAAAAAATATACTTCTATTTAATATTTCCCTCCTCCTACCCCACCGTGCTATTCTTGACCAATGTTATTCAATTCAGTACAAAAATTATTGATCAAATCCCAATAATTTATAAATATCAAGATTGTCTTTTTTCCAAAACTATTTTTCTTTTCTTTGATGCCACCAAGATTGATGTAACCACACATGACATGCCTTCAGCATTGCTAATTCTGCACCGTAAACTCCTTGCAACAACTCCCAAGTCTGAATATAAACGACAAAATAATTTTTTCCCACGTGTTGATGCTGATTTCCAAGGTTTTTTACACTGCAAATAATATTTCATAGTTTCTATTTTGGACGGACCAAGATTTTTCAATTCAAAGTAATTTTTGACGGCTGGTGCAAGATGTGAATTAAGTTGGTCCAGTTGTTGCTGATAATAACAGTATTTTGTCTCCACTTGAGAAGAAGCAAGTATTCATTTGAATTTGGTTCCATGCTGTAATTTTATAGGCATGTATTTGAGTTGTGAATCCAAGGCAGCATAAGGGGGACCATGTTTTAGCTTGGTCGTTTTTATGTTAGGTGGGGGTGTTTGATAATGTAAATGGGGCACGTGAAGTAGTAGTAGTACTAGTACCCATCCTTTGGACCTCCTAGGAAGGTGGTAAGCAACTTACATTCCCATACGACTGTAGTTAGCTAAGCTGCTCACATACTCTAATTTATATATTGTATTTTTACAAACCTCCTTAATGTAGCAAAATAATTTTTTCCCACACTTCCACAATGCCCAATTCTTTCTCATCTCACCCACAACTAGAAACCCCCACCACAACTCACATCAAAGCAAAACATGTTTCGGGCATTCTAAAGCAATCCCTAAAAAGAGAAAGTCTTGAGGCACACAAAATTTCACAATTAATTTCATAACATGCTAAGTAGCAAGTCATGATTGGTGGAGGAATTTAGAAATTTTAGGCGGGACCAACAGTGAACCCCTATGATTGTGATGGTTCACCACTTAGAAATTGTCACTTAACAAGTTGTGATTGGTGGAAGAATTCAGAAATTACAGGCGGGACCAACGGTGGATCCCAATGATTGTAATGGTTCATTACTTAGAAATTGTCACTTTACTAATTGTGAAATTGTTTGTGAAATTTTGTTTGCCTATAGAATCACTCAAAATCCTAAGAATAGGAAAAGCCCCAAAAGAGTATCAAACAGCATTCAGAGTTCAGCCTCACAAGTAGGACTTTCATTGAACAGGTCCATTGGTAAACGAACCAGCATTGCATAGTTGCATGCATCCACAAAAGATATGTAAACAATGAAAATAAACTACAATTGATTTTCCAAAGGCATCAACGTAGATGACATTGAATTAAGGCCCAAAGGAGAAAAGTAAGTAATCAAAAGCAAATACTGAACACAAGTCTTTCAAGTTCAAAGTATAATGAAATAACTAGCCATACTTTTTACATGTTCAAAGAAATAGGAATTAATTAATGTCTTTTTCCAAGGGTAAAAGCTCAAACCAAAACTAATTCACAATTTTTTGACCATCTGGGGAGCTTTAATAACTGTTCACAAATCTTCACTCGCTTCTTTAAGTCCCCTACAAAATCCGGTAAACAAGATATAACTATTTTGTCCAAGATCACTGCTTTCTTGAGCAAAATCTTTACCGCGAATAGCTGCTTCTCATCTCCATAATAACTACCGATTTCAATGCAATTGAGCTGTGATAAGAAACATGGAGGCACTGGATTCAGTATCCAATCCTCTCTTTGTATGGCCACTCTGGTCCCCTACATTATCATTACAAATCAAATGTTTTAACCATCAAGGTAAATCAGCAACAACAATACAGTACAAATTAATGTAGTGCTGTTGAAGTTACCTCAGTAAATTTCAGAGTCTTAAGATAGGGAGAATTTTGCAATATCCTCCATAGTACTCTACTGTCAATATAAACTGATACTACATCAAATGCCAAATACAGCAGGTTATTGAACATAGGTTTATGAGGTAGGAGTTCTGCTACATTAGTTAGAACCTAAGAACAGGATAAAGCAATGCATCAGAATTAAGAGACTTTCTTTGGCAAAAAGGAAGACACATAAATTTATACAAGTATGCTAATATGGATGCTTGATTAATGATTACGAGATAAGCAACAAGAAGAATAAACTAGAATTAAACAAAAAAAGTAATTTCCAATCATTCACTGATGTAGGTAAATGTGGTCACTTGGGCTTTGGCTCAAGTGGTAACTGATATTTTAATCTAATATAGAAATTATTAGGAAGTATGACACTTTCCACAAATTGAAGATGAAATCAAGGAATTTGAAGACATTCAAATTCAAAATATACATGTAACAGATTAATAGTTGTCATATTTTCAAGTTCTGTAAATCTCATTATAAATATGGGTTCCCTCATAATATCATCAATCAAATGAATGAAAAAATGTAACTATTTGGCTTTTGGGCGTAGGTCTTAGTGATCAAACCACGTGATTGCTCTTCGTTTTTTTTTTCTTTTTCTTTTCTAAAATACTCTTTACACCCTTTAACTTGGATCAATTGTCATTTTAGTCTGCTAAGTTTAAAAATTGTCATTTTAGTTTAGTAACTTTGATCAAAAGTAATTTTAATCTAGTAATTTCGATAACTAATCACTTTAGTCTGTGAATTAAAATGACAAATTTTCAAACTTAGTGGATGAAAATGACAATTGAGAAAAGTTAAGAGGTATAAAATGTATTTTACATTTTTACCCCTTTTTTTATGTTCCATAATATTTCAAATTTTGACAGAAATATGAAATTTTATTATATGAGAGTGCTTTGGCTCAGATATATATACCCACAAAGGTAGTGGCTAGTAAGCAGAAGTTAAAAAAATTCTTAAATATTATATGATGAAATTGTATGTCAAACTCTTGAAAAAATTATTTCAAACTTAGGTAAGTAAGTTTTATCCGCATATAATCAGGAGTTAAGAGTCATTATGTGTGATAACATTTTCTCATCCATAAGAATATTATTCAAACATGTGTAACAACTCAACATGCATGAAAGCACACAATGATATACTGACATAAGCTTCAAACTTTAGCTTGTTACCTTTTTCCAATTTTACCATTCCATGATACATTTTTATGCAAGCAATGCAAAGGAGGGCTTAATTTTAAAATAAACTTTATAAAGAGAGAAAGAAGCATACCTGAACAACATAGCCTGAAAGTTTGAGGTCTTTTATATTAGACAACCCTTTAAGAAGCTTAAACATGCGGTGGGCAACTTGCCTTTCTCTCCCATGAGAACAATTAGCATTGATTGATGCCTCTACAAATAAGGGTGTGTTATTAAAACAGTACTCGTTGTAGAATTCACCAATATAATAAAATTCTTTGAGACTAACTCCAGAAATCATGACTTGACAACCATCCCCAGGATTCTTAGTTTCCATAACTTCAGTTATGCGTATTGATTGAAGCTTGGGAGCAGAATTAATACTCACAACCTTAAGATTCTTCCAGTTGCAATGGTATAAATCCAACTCCTGAAGCACTGGCAATCCAGAAAAAAGCTTCCGGGTTGAGTAGTCATTCCAAAATGTAACATATGCAATAATCAAGCTCTTGAGATTTGAGAAACAAATTGTAGGAGGAAGTTTGAGGGTACAACGCATTCCAAGTTCTAGCTTTGTCAATGTCACACAAGTAAACAGGCTATGAGGCAATGAAAATGGATAACTGAGGGAATTAAGGTCAATATACATCTCTTGAACATTACGCCTTACTGCAGCTGAGATCCATCCACTAACAAGAACTACCTCATCTACAACATAATAAGTAAGAGTGAATTGTTTTATATTAGAGCATTCGCGAAGAACAAGCGCTCTTTCCATAACATTCGTGTACAACTTTCTGTTTGCAGGATCCAATCCATTAAAATCAAGATTGGGAATGGATGTCCATAGGTATTCCCATCTTTTACAAACTATGCTTGTTCTAACAGCATCTTTTGTTGGAAGCAAGGAAATGATGTATTGAAGAATCTCCTCAGGTAAATTACGTAGGCATTTTCTGTTCCCATCAACAATATCTTGTTCTTCATTCAGCTTCTGCTTTTTGGGTTTTTCAGTAAGATCACTTTCATCCATAGTTCAAATGGTTCCTCTAATATACAAAATGCTTCATCAGATACAGCAAGACCAAGAAAAGGCTGTTTCTATTAAACTTTCTAAGAATACAGTGAGATAGATACATTCAGCTAAAAACATGAACTATGAACTTCTAACATTTCTAACATTACCAAAATCAAGAAACGAATAGAACCTCAAAACTATTGAATTCAAACCTGTAACAATGTCCATCAATCTATATCCTTATTTTGATTGTAAATTTTCTATCTTTCAGCCAAATTTTGATCAATTAAAAATTTCCATGCACTTACTACATTTAAAATATGTACAAGTGTATGTAGAATAACTCTTACAAAAAATCATTATGTAGGAATATGTTGTGACTCGATTGGGGAAATAGTATCTCTCAAAAAAAGAAAACAATTTTTTATTGCCGCATAAAGAGAATATTTTGTTGCGAATAAACAAGATATTAAGTAATTGTCCAAAAGTCACAATAAATGTTATGAAAAATCCTTATCCCTATTGATTCAAGATTTTTTAAATCCTGAGTTTTGTAGCTTAACTAACATCGACCAGTCTCTTTTATGAGGAGAACCAAGAATCAAAGTCCTCCTACTCCTAATTTGATTTTATTTCTTTTGAAAAGGGTAACTAACATAAGGGCCAGAAGGTCATTTACGCCCTAAAGAAATGAGGGGTTACATACTAAAGATCAAGAAAGTATAATTATAAAGTTAATTGTAAATCAGATAGCAAAACAATGACCAAGAATTTATGTTAAGCAAGGAAACCAGGTATAAGCCAATCACTAACCATAACTATATTATTATATAAGGATGTTTAAGTAACAGGTAGATAATTACCGTTTGTGCCACTGCCAGAGTACCAAACGACGGTGCTTTGTTGGGTAGATTGGCGTTTCAGTCTTCCATATGAGAAAAGAAGAAGGAGGGTTGGATTATAAGTGGAGGTTTTCATTTTTTTTTTTTTTTTTTTTACAGAAGTTATGTTTGGTTTGAAACAAGGTTAACAAATTCCCTACAAAATTGAGATTTTCTTTGCTGATAAAGGGGGTAAAGCATATTTTGTGGCGTATCTTTAGCCATTGACCTATTAGTCTGTTACTAACATTGTGACTATCTAATCAAAGATACAAACTTTCTAAGCATTTTAAGGTGATTTAAAAAAAAAAATCATCTATGCTCAAGAGCTCAAAATTTGATCCTAGTGCATTTTTTCACCTAATAAAAATACCATAAAAATCTACATAAATCCTAAAAATATAAAAAAATCGTAAACCCTAATTCTCAAAGTTAAATAAATACTATTCTTTAACTAAATACAAGTCAGAATTAAAATACTATTTAAATACTTTTGTCAAGTAATTGTGCTCTTGAGCATGTATGTCCTTGACAATGATATTTTTTTTTCTGAGTTATTTAAGTTCCTTTATATATATATATATATATAATTTAATAGTTGAGGGTGGAGAAATTGAAATATGGATGTCTGTCTAATTTTGAGTTTAGGCAACATTGGAATGGGAGGGGATTAGGGATGTGAGATAATCATTCCCAAACTTGGGCTGGGCTTACCTCTTGTTTCCTTCAATTTACTATTATTAGATGTCACGTAGATTTGTACAGTTAGCTAATTACAATTTACTAATTGCCAATGAAGAAATTAGCATGGTACTCAGTGCTGTCATGCATCCACAAAAGATATATAAGACAGAATATTGAATACAAATGAACTAGATATACAAGCCTGCATTTGATTTCCCAAAAACAGATTGGTGAATGACACTAAGCCAAAGGTCATTCCATGACAGAAAATTGTGGAGTCTCTCATTCCCTAACAGCAAGTTATAGACACCAAGGAAGGTAGAAGCCTAGAAGGTCCAGGTTTGAAGCAAAATAAGTCTCTCAAGTTCAAAGTACAATAAAACAACAAGTCATACTTGTAGATATTACAAAAAGTTGGAATTGAGGACTTATGAGTGGCTTATCTGAGAGTCAGAACTCATGAAAGGCTCATTCGAAAACAAATTCACAGTTTTTTGAGCCCCTGGGGAACTCTAACAACTGTTCAGTAGCCTTCCTTCGTTTGAGGAAGTCCTGTGCAAAACGGTTTGAATAAGATAAAACCATC